>DWJZ01000622.1:0-29943 GCA_018249125.1 Asbolis capucinus
GGAATAATTAATTTATGCTAGCAGGTTACACTGTGCTCGTGTGTCAAAGAGGCTTGCGAGTAATGATGGTCCTTAAAGACGTGTCACGTGATCGCTCACAAAAACCTTTGATCACAAAGCGACTCATGTTCTTCATTATTCCAGTTACGTGTTTTTAATAGAACCGGTAAACGAGCCGAGTTGGTTACGCATTCACGACGATTTTTTTGAAATAATGTACGTATGTAGTTCTAGAATCAGGTGAAGACATTTCCACGGTTACAATTTTAATGTTACTAGGGATCTTGTCTGTAGTTGAAAATTAGTCTTCATTCAATTTAAAAATAAATTGTCATTAACAATTTTGAAATTGCCAACCGTCAGTTTGTTCAATGCATGTTAGTGTGGGTAATGGTTTGACTTTATCATTTAAAGTATTTACAATGCAATTTTATATCCAATAGTAGTTTCTGCATTCATCACCTTTGATTTTGCAGAATTTCAGAGTCTTTCGTCCACGTAATATTCGCCGAAACAAAGATTTTGCTTCCATCCCTTCGTCGTAGACTGTCAGTACGAACATCGCGCTTTACGTTCTCTTTCATCATACCTAATTACCACGACCGACTGGAATGAGTTGCCAGCGTCAATGTTTTCGCTCGATTACAATTTGAGTGTCTTCAAGACAAGAGTGAATAGGCTATTACTAAATTAGTGCCCTTTACCATCTAAGACCATATTGCCACTTACCATCTGGTAGGATAGTGGTCAATCAGTAATTTATAGGAAGTAAAAAAAAGGAGTTTTGGTCTCTTTCTTCCTACCTTTCGGTTTTCTTCCTTCTTCATCTGTTGACTGATAATAGTGTCTTTTAGTGTCGTTATTTATTTCGGTAGCTTCAATGCCATTTGTATATATTTTTTTTAAATTAGCTTTTGGCGTGATCGATAACAGAAAAGACCTTTGTCCAGAGGTGCAAGGCTGTTAGGATTTGTGATTTGACCCTTGAGAGACAAGTCTACTCTACGGATTAATTTAATCCAACGCTATCTGTTGTGTCCTGTCGCCGCCATTTGCCGTGACCATAGATAATTGGTTTCCTGTTTCATACAGCTTCGGTTTCCACGCTATCTGCGGGGTGATTTGTTTTCAGGTTTGCAACACCTTTACCATTTGAACTGGATTCACTGTCAATGTTAAGCTTCTGCAATAACTGGTCTTTGACCTGTGTGGCTTGTGTAGTGATCCTTTCGAAGCGGTTCAGAGTTCGATTTCCGAGGTGGACATTTTTGAAACAGATAAACGTTTGTTCTCGGGCTATGGATGCTATTTATATGGTCCGTACGACACAGCGGGCCGAAAATTGCTTTTCATAGACATAGAAAGGAAAATTTTAAACAGTATTTTTTTTGCTCAAAATGGATTGTGCTGATGATAACTATACCATAAAATATCTTATGCAATAGCATTCGTCTATTATTGCCTATTAAAGGCTGTTTCCGGCCCAACTAAAACTACATACACAAAATTTTACTCATTAAAGACTGGGTATATTCTACGATTTTTACATTTGAGTACTTTGTCGACTTACATCACGAACCAGGTTATCGAGGATAACCACGCGTTGCACAACACCTTTTTAACACTATAATAATAAAATAAATTATCATAAAAATTGTCACTTCAGAGCGAAGCTATATGAATGTAATTAAATAAATTGTCCTGATACAAGAGTAAGGGAGTTTTATAGCTCGCAATAAAATTAAATACAGGAGTATTTTTATTGACACAGATCTCTGTAAGACGCTGTTCATCTTTTTTAAATATATTCTTGCAAATTTATTACTGTGATCATCGCTATAAACCGGTGTGTAAGGAGGTCACTCCACGTCGTTTATTTTACACAAATCGTCTTATATTTGAGAGTCACATTAAAAATAACAGTTTTATTCGTGCTCTTGCATTAACTGTCGTATAAAGAGGGCTTCTTGCAAACACTGTAAATTTTATTGTAAAGTGTAATACCAATTTTGCTTGTTGTATTGACGATCCGCGTCTCGCTTCTGTATAGCTAAATCGATCGCTTCTGTAGACGATTTTTTTAATCTATATATTATATTCAAATGAATGTTTGTTTGTTTGTCCTTTATAAACTCTGAAACGGTAGAAGATAGAGCACAGGTATCTTTTGCAAGTTTGTTCAGAATTCTCTGGAAAAGGTTTTGCTATCAAAATTATATCGTTCGGGCACATGGTTGAGGAGTTATGCGTAGCAACGCGCGCCGGGTACAGCTAGTGTGATATTTTTTTTTATTGCCGTATTTTAAATCTTATATGCTTATCAGCCGTTTATAAGATACAAGCTTTTTCCCGCGACTACAGCCCCGTTTGACAGGCCGGTTGGTCTTTTGGTCAGTGAACCTGACTGAACATCAAATGTTCTGAGTTCGATTCACATCCAGTTCAAACTTTTCTGTGATGAGGACTATTTGTTTTGCGTCTGGGCGTAAAAATATGTATATAAGTTTAAAAATATATATGTATGTTTATCAGTTGTCTGATTACCATAGTACAAGCTGCCGCTTAGTTTGGGATCAGATAAAGAACTCCCATAGAAATGTTCATCCCCTATTTCAACCCTATAATTTATTTTTTCGTAAAAAGTAGCCAATGTACTCCTCAAGTTTTTTTGTACCTCTGTAACCACGTTTCATCAAAATCAGTTCAATAGTTTAGACATGAAAAGCTACCAAATAGACAGAAAGAGTTACTTTCGCATTTACAATGTATGTACATACATACGAGTATATGCAATGTATTGTATGCAGATTCTTTTTTAAGGAATGATACAAATATCTATTAACGGCATTGAGTATGGCAGTTATACCACGGCCAGGATACAAAAATACCGTTTACCAACACGCGAGTGGTAGTGAAAAATTTTGAAAACCTGTATCAGTTGTCAAGAACGTCAATTCACAAAAAATATCAATCCACAAACAATCTATGTATATAGAAATGAATGTTTGTTTGTGAGTTTATTTCTTTGTGAGTTTGTTTGTCTGTCCTCTATAGACTCTGGAATGCCAGGATAGAGCATTGACGTCTTCAGCAACTTTGTTCAGAATTATCTGGAATAGGTTTTGGCTTCTGGCAAGGGAACTCTTCAACAGTTAACAAGATAAGTACGAAATTGTGTACATGCATAGAACTCCCAATATCCCATTCCATAGCTTATGTCAATCCACAGCAAAGCGTGACAGGGTGCAGCTAATATCTAAATAAAAATTTTAAAGTGAAGATTTAAAATTTAATCTAGATGTACGAAAGAATCGAAATTGATTTTTCGATATTAGAGATGAGTTATTCCAACCAAAATCTTACGATGGAGGCGAGTGATAAGTTTATTCGATAAGCTATTAGCGCTACAATTTAGCTGTTAGCACTTCAGTAATATCGGACGTTTTCATTAGTTTATCGATAGTTTTATGCATTACTAAAGTGACCACACGTTTCACTTTCGGCGGGATAGTCCCGCTTTCAAGTTGCTTGTCTCGCTGTTCCTAATGAAAGCAATGGCAAACCATGGGCAGCGTTGATCACAAAAAAATATCACAAATATTACTATGAACTTTTTTGTGTGATAAGCAGGCATACGAGCAGTCAGTTCATCTGATGGTAAGTAATCGACGCCGCCCATAGACATTAATAACACCAGCCGGGTATGGCACTAACGCGTTGCCTGCCCAGAAGGAAGTAATTTACGGCGTACTCAGAAAAAAAGTCTGACATAAGTGCTTACTGACTCAAATGAGTGCGATATTATACACAAAATTATTTAATGACACGTCTATCTCATTCAACATTACTTAGAAAAAAGGAACTTTGATACATAATGGTTTGTCTACCTTGCTCTAGACTCTATGCCATAATTCTAAGAGCCTGGTTCTCAAATGGCCTATTCTCAAAATAATAGTCGAAGCTATTACAACCCCAGTATTCTCTATGTTATACGTGTGGACATATGACATCATTCCAAACGACATTCGTAATGACATTTGGGGTCTGACGTCAGTTGTTATTCGTCTCTTATCCCAAATCTGATTATTTTCATGTATGACTCGGGAGATGAGTGACGTTACTAATATTATTCGTGTCTATCCACGATATGTGCAATCCTCCTTGTAATGTATCCAGGACAAATTATTTTAGTCATGATGATGTTTGTATGTATTTTGTCCATGTATTTTGAAAAAGGGGAGCACTGTGTAGTGTAAACACGAGTTTAATTAACGATATTTTAAAAATTACAATAGGTATGAATATAGTCTTGCAGTACGATCTCAGAGTATTCATTTATATATGCGTATACAATAGATAGATAGATAACTCTTTATTGTACACAAAGACAAAGATAACAGAGCAGAAACAGGTATAGATAAAGTACAAAAGGCGGTCTTATCGCTAAGACGAACAGGCAGGCAGAGGAAACTGAAATAAAACAATAATAATCTAACAATAAAAAAACAAGATATATTTATATATATATAGGACAATACATATACAATTCATATATTCTATACATTGTTCCGCTCCTACAGAATATTAAATTGAATTATTTAACGCTACGTAACCTTCCCTTTGTTGTGTACATACGTACTAATAACATTTAAAAAGTTACGTTGCGCCGAGAACTATAAAACTTATCTGTCTTAAAATATCTACCCCGACGCGGAATCTAACCCCGGACCCTGCGCTGGGCAGGGAGGACAGCAACCGGTAAAGCTAACACTGTCGTCACCAACCATCTACAATTTGTTACTTAATACGAATGTATGAATATTGAGTATGTAATCTGCTGACTTTAAGTGAGCTCAATGTTCCATGATGAAATATTTTGAATTTGACTTCGACTTTAATTTCTTTTTAAAAATTGCTGATAAACTGGCAAACTTTGCACCACGTTGTGCCAATGGATTGGTAAAAGAGTTCGATGCCACCCCAAGTTTCGGAAATTTTTATGCCACCCGAAAGGCCTCCGGCATGGCTTCACGACTGCTAATTAACGATAACTAGGACTGATGTTTTTACATGCCCTCTGAAGTACCGAAACGCTCCAGAGTTTTCTACTAACGGTCATTTACTGACTGCGCCCGCTATTTCTTAACCTGAATCACGCCGCAAGGCCTTAACCGCTTCAATATTGACCTATACCTATTGTATACTATTCTTTCCAGGAATTTGCTGAGACAGCGATGAACGAGCTGCTGGGCTGGTACGGGTACGAGCGGCTGGAGCTGCGGCGGTGGGCTGCTTCGCGTGCCCGGGACAACGGTAGCCCCGAGCAGCCCGGGGAACAGAAAAACAAAGGTATCTACTAATACTATAAATACGAAAGGTTGTGACGAAGGATGGGTGTTTGTTCCTCTTTCACGCGAAAACTACTAAACAAATTTGATTGAAATTTGGACATCAATGAAATTTGACACAGAGATGTTACATTCAGTGAAAACTGCAAAATATTTGCTGTTTCTGATGTAAACCTGCTCAAAGATACAAACAAACAGATATTCTAGTTCTATCTATTTAACACTCAGTAATGGTTTTCAATCAAATATCGTCCATGTACAAACAGCGATAAGTTACAGATTTAATAAATGTATTGATTAACTGCACCAAGCTGATTTACTATTAGCAACAATTCCACGAACCATCCCCCAGGTCAGCTGTAGTTCTTCGAAACGTTGCTATCTGGATTCGCCCTCTCGACTTTAAATGATGAAAATGAGTGGCTATCACCCGCTAGCGAGAACTGGCAGATAACGATCTAAATATTAACAATATTCCATGAAACGAGTGAATTACGTTCCGGGAATTTGTATATTTAAATAACTATTAGGCGCTCCGTAATCGTCCGTTACAAAATATTCATATAAATATCCCTTATCTATTAATATTATAAAATAAAGTTTGCGAGGATGTACGTTTGTTCCTCTTTCACGCAAAAAATACTGAATCTGGTTTGAGTGAAACTTGGCACAGAAATAGATTATAAACTGGAAAAAAATAAAGCTCCATTTTATCAGCGTACCTAACATGCAGGCAAAGCTTTTAAGGATGGATATAAGTGTAGTTTGGTATAATACATTACATTATTTTTTATCAACGTGACTACTATGGTTTAATTACTAAGCTTGCAAGATTTGATCAGAAGAAACCAGCAAACTAATATACTAACTTATCTGCTTACCTGTACCATACAAAGTTAAAAATCTGTACCATACAAACTTGTCAAGTTTGTATGTAAAACAAATCTTTTAGAATCACGCCCGAAGTTAGTACTTATTTATTGTATTTAAATCTGTTCACGAATAAAGGATACGTCAATTTAAAATATTGAACCTACGGCTCTTTAATCTACCATAATGTAGATGTATTCCGTATTATATAATATAATCTCAGAAGCCCTCGCTCATACTATAGCCACTTCTATATTATCGTACGTTATTTCCAAATTTGATGCGAAACCGGTTTACTATTCCAAATAAACGTTTCCGAATATGCTTTCGTTATGTGTTAGATGTGTGGCGTGTGCGACGCCCTGCGGTTTGTGATTAACAACGTGTACGATTACCCTTATTTTACAATACTGAGCTGTGAAATTACTAGTAGTCCATTGAAAAGTTATATTTTGGGTTGCAGTTTTGGGGTAATGCAATTTTATTTTGTGCTTATTAATCTACTAGGGTCAGTACAAGCTTAAGTCTAAGTTTGTGGGGTCGCTAACCTTGTCCTCCGGTCGCTATCTTGAAAAGAAGTTGTCTGCATTTCACTAGCAACACTACAGAAAATTTTATACGGCCTTATGTGTAGCAAATTGAATGATCTACAACTTTGTTCCTATTATTTTTTATAGTAAATTTAAAAATAAAAGAGTTATAATAAAAATAAAAAAATTTTTGAACAGAGTTTCTTTTGGGATAACTTTTCTGGTCAATTTACAACGACATCATCTAGAATTTAGATTCTTATAGAGGGTTACATAATTAATAATTTCCACTACAGTATTATTTCATTTCAATTATTTATCTGGTTACAATGCTCCGAAGTTGACCGGGTCCTATAAAACCCAGATAAATTAATGATGATAGTTTTCTATAGTTACATATAGTTTTCTTTTTATTTTCTATACGTAGTAGATTTAAACGTCTCGAATATTCTATCTTGCCCCACGGCTTCGATGTACATACCTTCCTCTGCTCAATTAATAATTGTATTATAATATTGATTTAAAATTGATAAAAATATAATGAGTAAGTGTCAAATGTCCCGTCGGTGTAACAGCGGCTCGTTAGTGGTACAAGTTAATAAGGTAAATAACGAGATATCATTGTCCCGGCTCCCGACTCCCGACTGCCGGCTGCCGGCGTCTGTCGCTGGAGTCTGGTTACCGTCGCTCAGTATTAATTTTTAATGCTCCTCTTGCGGACAGTCGACAAATTAATTGTTTATAACTTATGGTTATTTTTAAACGTCTCTTTTGGGTTGGGTTTCTCGACGACCAAATAAAGATGTCGCTTTACATATATAGTTAGATAATCTAATTTAAGAAAAAACCAGTCAAAATCATTACGAGAAGCGGGATTCGTCAAAATAATGTACATACGGTGATTCTTTGATTCACAATTGCCATGACATTAATAATTGTATTATTAATTATTAATTTTACCTACCGGCCAATTATTGTATTCTTCGATAAAACTAATTTAAGGTTGATTTATATAATGCTTTATAAAAAAGTTCGCCTTACATGCAGGATCTATTAGATATGTTTTGTAGTGGTTGGGATCTCCTTTCCCAATAAGACAAGGTGCTCAATAGATAATATAATACTCAGCTTTTGAGTTATTAGGTATAACGAAGACTACATTTAATATTTTTTCTGCAATATATATATTCCTAATTTTTATACTTTCTAACGCCATCTATTAACGGAATAAGTGAATACAGTTAAAACTGAATAACATGTCTACGGGTATTTCACTGTACCTGCACACTGGGTCAAAGTGTTTAGCCTATAATGAAGGCTTTCGTTCGACAACTAAGGACACATTAGTCGGGTTCCAGGGGGGTTGCCAACTGAGCCTCCTATATCCCTTCCTCCATCGCGCGACTTAAATGTTGCCAGCCGAACATGAGACTCTTAGTTCTAATACTTTAATTTTCAGCTGCCCCCATCTGGAATGAAAGTAGGTGATACGTATTCAATTTTTAAAAATCAGCTGCTCCACAAAGTCTGAAGCTGGGTACACCCATTACTGAACATTAATAGTTCCCATAAAGAGATATTAGTTGGGACGGCAATGAGCAGGTACATTAGGTACTCGGCCCAGTGTAATGAGAGCGCGGCGGGTCGCAGCTCGTGTTACAAGCTTTTGTCTAATTTTGGACCAACGTGTCCTTTATATCGTATTTATTACAGTTCATTTATGTTTACTAGAAAATAATGTTACTAACAGTTATAAATAGGTAGTTACGAGTCTGTCCAATTATGGTGGATAGGGGAAAAAGGCATTTTTTTTTAAATATCTAGGAGTGTTTATTATTTAGACAAACTCTTTTCTTTATTGCTAAATTTACTAATTTGAATATTTAAAAATATATGTTAAAATACTCTAAAGAAATTATTTTGATTCAGTACCACCAACATAGTAAATAATCAACATTGATCCTTTTAAAGTTCTCATTGCAATGTTTGCTTCAAGGTCCCCAAATTATTATTTGCTAATAATTTTTGATAGGCGATTAACCAAAACCTCATCATCTTCCAGAAGAGTGCTCCTGGTGTAACAAGGGGATCACCAGCGAGGGCGGAGCTCTACAGCAGGCGGGTGCCACGTTCTGCTCGGAACTTTGCTTCAGCCAATCCAGGCGCGCAAACTTCAAGAGAGCGAAAACATGTGACTGGTGTCGCCACGTCCGGCACACAGTTGCTTACGTGGATTTTCAGGTAAGATCTAGTGTTCTTTATTTGAAGACTACCAATTAAATACTGGCAATACCTAATATAATTTCTGCATTAGCATTTAACTTCACCCCTACGAACAGGGGTAGGAAATCTTAACCTAATAACATCCATTTCTTAACATGTACTTAAATTAACTCCATTAAGATTTTTGAGAGGAAAATAAAAGTATAATTAAATTATCCTTTGACCTTTGATAAATGATTCGGTACAATTTAATTTTCACCGCAGTAAGAGTGCTTTTAATACACAAGTATCTATTTTAGAACTATAGTACCATACAATGCACTTATCGTAAACTATTGTAAATATTAAAGAAATTTCCGGAAATTGTATTGTTAGTCATTAAGGAGTTCCCTAAATAAGAGCCAATGCCAAGTATAGAATTAATCATGCAAAATTCTAGGGCTACGTAATGTATGAAAAAGCAATTTTAATTAAGGTTGCAAGATTTTAACAATACAAGTTAAAATATGCTTGTAAAAAGACAGTACATTAACATTTGCCTTTATTAATTTCAGGATGGTGCCACACAGCTACAATTCTGTTCCGACAAGTGTCTCAACCAGTACAAGATGCATATCTTCTGCCGCGAGACGCAGGCGCACCTTGATCTCAATCCTCACCTGGTCAACGCCTCGTCTTCCTCAAACCTCATCACACCCGATCTCTGGCTGAAAAACTGCAAGAGCCGATCAGCATCTCCAGCTTCCGAACACTCAGGATCTCCTAACCCTGACACAAATAACAAGCAACCTTCTGAAAAGACCGATAATCAGCTTAGTCACAACAGGAAATCGCCTCTACCTCTTATAACGATAGCACCCACTGCAAAGCTTATGAACCCCAAAGGTCCATCTGAAGACAGAGCCCCGATTCATAAGTCACCTGAAACAAAAAAAGATCTCAGGACCACCAAAATGAATTTACGAAAGCGTAGATCATCAAAATGTTCCGCGACCGTTACTTCGCAATCGCTGAGGCAGCACGCCTCCACACCAAAGGCCCAAGACCTGCGCATGTGCAGCCCTTCCATCGACGGATCATCACCTGCATCGACTATTGGTACGATGGGAAACAGTGCAATACATTCCCCTCCACATGTTGTAAACCCACACCAAATGTCCGCTCCACCTTTCCCAAATCCCATGTTTGGAATGCCTCCTCCTGTGTTCATGGACGGTAACCATATGCCCGGTGATCCCAGACATCCGATGTTTCAACCAAGATTAGGATTCATGCCCCCTCGACCTGGTATGATGCACCAAGAGAGGCCCCGGTTATTTCCTCCTTTGAATTTCCCTCAACCTTTAGGCCAGCCTCCACCTGTCACAGTTCTAGTGCCGTATCCAGTTGTCCTGCCGATCCCACTTCCCATACCTGTACCGATACCGTTAACTTCATTCCTTCAAGCACATTGCTCAAACAGAGTTAAAACTGAAGTCAATAACGACGACACAGAAGGGCCACTCGATTTCACAATTAACGGTAATAGAAATAAGAATGAAGAAGCACCTCGAAGTAGTACTACTGAGCAGTGTGAGACAGAACAGTCAAATTCAGTAGAAACTAATAACGACACGAGTGATAGAGTGGAAGAAAGACCCGAGGAAGTCACTGAGACCTTGAATCCAGAGCAGACTTTGCCAAAATTCAAAATAACCAGGCTAGGAAACAAAATGGCGAAAATTGTAGCCAAAGTGAAGGAACCTGCAGAATCTACTAGACCTTTGAGGAAGCGACGAAGACTCGTCGAAGTCACTCCTGACGATGATTCTCTCATTCCGAAATCAAGGAAAATAGTGCAAGTTTAAACACTTTATCTTTCAATTTTAATATTCATTAATACATATCACAAGAGCATGATAATCCGAACAGAGTTCAATATTCTTTCAATTGCTAGTCTTAGATTTAAGTTTTACGTTATCTAATAAATATATTAATTGAATTTAAGGCATTAGGGCGCACTGTACATGTGATACTAGTAACATATACATTTATGATTCAATGTGAAATAAATCATACAATTATAATTTTGCCTTTATTTTAATTTGAACTAATTTAAATATTACGTCTATTTTTAAGTATATCAATAGTATATGCAATTGCACATAACATATATTATGAACAAACAAACTAATCAGGCTATCAGTCCAACTTTGAAATGACTCAACCATTGTACTACTATTTGTACTATTACGAGTAGGTGGTACAACTATTTTGACTATTTTAATTTAAAATTTATATTGATATATTGAACAAGTTGTGAGCAAAACAATAACATAGATGTGCGCACAACATTGTTATAACTAACTCTACTACATATGTATACTCGGTGCAAACTCAAACTGGAATGCTTAATAACAAACCGTTGCCTAGCAACCTGTTACTAACAGGACTATTAAACTTTCTGTTGTTTTAACAGTTGTTAACTCTGTTGTACCATTACATTTTTTAAAATGTTAGTTGTAATTCATGCTATTTGGTGACAAATGCATAAAGTATGTTAAAACGAAAATCAATAAATAATAAAAGTATAAAACAAAATACTTCAATGGGTCGAAGGGTTGCAAACTCCTTCATAAAATTAAGGAAGTCAGAGTATGAATTTGTGAATGATGTTGTGTATTGTAATTTTTTTTATTGACAGGTACGACTATATTTATTTATAGTTTGTACTTGTTGTTTGATCAATAATAACTCATTTTCAAAAATATAATGAGTAGGTAGTGTAGGGGAAAAAAACCTCATTTACGTAAGTTTGTGAAAACCCTACAAAAGATTTTTAATGAATTGTTTACATTTATTCGAGATCGAAGTTGCGCTGAGTACAGTTAATGTTGTCCTTAGATAATATTTGTCTTTGTTGGGACGCCCAATACAATAACGTGTCACATCATCTCATTGAGATATAACATAGTAATACAATGTATCAACTATGTAAATATTTTGCTGTTATGATGATAACAAAGATTACCCACGTACATCTCAGATTGCTAACTTATACTCGGTGCAAATTCGATCTGAAATATTTATCATACAAACTTGTCATTGGTATGGCAAAAATTCTAATATACATTCCAGAGTATAAGGAAAACGTGTACATGACAGATGCATAATAAAGCTAAAATTAACACTATGTCAATAAGGAATAAAATGAGAATATTATCGAAGTCGTATCGTAGCAACGAGTAAATAAAACATCTACTCGTATCAAATCTAATAAGACAAATTGAATAAAATACACATTTAATTTAATTTAATCTTTATTATAAAACCTTATTATTTAAAGTGTTACAATGGACATATGTACTTAATTCCAGAACGGATAACTAAATTATTACGAATAACTAAAAAACTGCTCATCAGAGCACTCGACCTTTCGAATATGAAAATAATCATGAAATCGGTACCTACACGCAATAGAAAGTAACTTAAAATACTACAAATAACCCGTTGTATTTTGAAAAGTTACAAATACACATAAAATTCAACACACGCACACACATGCATGAACAGAAATGAAAAATACCAAAGGATACAGACATAATTCATTCAAACAAGAAGACTTAACATATTGCACAAATTTCCCAAACATAAATCTTGCGGTACATTTGCTAAAACAATTTTCAGCCTACAGCAACATTTCCCATGATAATACAGAATAAAAACACCACATATGAAATATGAATTCAAATTTGCAGATTAAATCTGGGTACGTTGTTTGTTAAAATAAATATTAGCTCGACACTGCCCAAAAGAGTTCGTGATTCAATTAAAATAATTTTATAAAGGGATTTCTTTTTACATTACATAAATAAATGCTTGACTAATATCACACCCGATGGTATGACAATATGTTCTTAGATGGTAAAGCACACTAATTTAGTTATAGCCTGTTCACTGTTGACTTGAAAAAATGTACATTGTCATTGAACGGGGAATTAGGAGCCTACATCATCCCTAACGAACATGAGCTGTATATTTAAAACAAATTGGGATCCATATAGATACATTAATAATGTAACCCAACGTGTGAAAAAAGAAAGCAAAAAATGGTGTACGATTCGGAAAATATTGATAACAGAGCAAATGTGATGTACTACAGTTATATAGAGGACATCAATATCTATAAGATATACTACAGTTACATAGATAACGTCATCAATATCTATAAGATGTATTACAGTTATACAGAGGACATCAATATCGATAAGATGTACTACAGTTATTTAGAGGACATCAATATCTATAAGATGTACTGCAGCTATATGTATAGAGGACATCAATATCTATAAGATGTACTACAGTTATACAGAGAACATCAATATCTATAAGATGTACTGCAGCTATATGTATAGAGGACATCAATATCTATAAGATGTACTACAGTTATATAGAGGACATCAATATCGATAAGATGTACTATAGTTACATAGAGGACATCACTACCTTGTCTAATAACTATTTTTTTCTTGTAACTGATTCTTGTGAAGCGAAGTGAGGATTGTTTCAAGTATATTTACCTGTATAGTTTCGGAGTGTCAGTAGAATGTTTGGAAGATATACGAGCAGAGAACGCAGTACCACCTGCTACTTGTGTTTCTCATAAAGCAACTCTAAGAGCTGGAGGGAGTGGTACCAGCGACACTTACAAATGGGGTATTCTATTACAGTTGTCAGGTGAAAGTTTGATTGTGGGTCTTTCTTTTATTTCTAGGGCGTACTAAAAGGGTTAAAAAGGGCCCTTTTAGTAACACTTCGATGTTCCCCGTAATACCGCTCAATATCCTACGTCCCGCGAAAGATGGATTTTTTATATCTCGGAATGAGGCCATCGGATCCCAAACTAAGCATATAAAAACAAGCTAGTACTATGGTAATAAAACAATTTATAAAGTAACATATCTGTATAGTTTTAAATACTTAAATTTATATTTTTAGTACACCCATCAACGTAATAAATTAACATTCCTGCTCATCACAGAAAATCGTAGAATTAGACTCCTTTTAAATTCCTATCTACAATTAATATTGTAAAAGTATCTGTCTCTCTCTGTGTTGCTTTTACATGCCTGAACCGATTAAAATAAAAATTATTACAGAGAAAAAATATAATCTGAGAAAAATATAACAGACTACTTTTCATCGCGAAAAGGGCTAAAAGGGATTGAAATACTTTACAATTATTATGGAAGTACGTGACTATCGAAGATATCTGATAAAGCTAGTATTTACCTATATCTATACTAGTAATAAAACTGTAACGGCGTCAATCGTGTACATTAAATATTTTTTTAAGTGTTCATGGAGAGAGCTTTTGTTACCAAGACCAAAATATATTTTTGAAATTTATTCACTGTCTGTCTGTTCGAGCTTCACACAAAAACCACTACACAGATTAAGATAAAACTTGGCACAATTGAAGTTTAAAATCCGAGAATGGTTATAGGATAGGTTTTATCCCTGGGAATGGCTTTGTTCCCGCAGGATAACGAGTTAAACTTAGTATGGTAATTCTGAAATCACTTGACAACCCTTGTTACGTCGGTAGTCTATGCTGCCCGTAGCCACCGACATGGCTTATCGATTGCTATCTAACTACTACAACCGAGACCGACGACTTTACGTGCCCTCTGAAGCACAGAAACGTTCATGAAATTTTTGCCATTAGCGGTCACCCATCCTCCTACTGACCGCGCCCGCTGCTGTTTAACTTCTTCGATCGGTTACAAAAGTAACAAGCCGAGCTATGAACGCTTCGAAAAATTATATGATTAAAGTAAATCCCACAATTACTTTGCCAGGGGATTCATTATGAAAGTAATAGCTTTCTTGATTCTATAATAATTTAGACCGTTAATGGAAGCAGATTAAATTATATGCGCTATGCCTCCAGAAACGATTAGTTTCCATTTGTGTTTGTTTGAGTTGGAACTTGAAATACTTCAATTGATAGATTTCAATGAACCTTGGCTTTATCCAATCAAAGACCCACTATTGAGCACCTGTCTCTCCTCGTGGTTGCGGAGATTACAGCAGGGGTCAGCAACCTTTTAAATTAAAGGGCCAGTTTTAAATTTCATTTTTGCTAGAGGACCGCACATAGGTTACCATTATTTATAAATAATGTTAATTAAATATATTTAATCAAATGTACTGAAAGTTTTAGAGTTACTTTGTAAATTCTGTATAAATTTTTATCATAATATTTTTTATGTTGTATTATTTTATGTTTTGACACAGTATTGAACCTTCTAAGTATAAATATCTAATGCGGAGTGTTCATAATTAATCTCCACGGCCAAATTCATAATTCGAACCTTAAAAACCTATTTTTTTTCTTAATTTAAAGTAAGAAAAAACACTTTAACAATATTTTAGTAAATAAAAACTGTACTAGCCGCTCCAACGCACCCTTAATTAGTGTTACAAACATAAAAAAACATTCAAATTTGGTACACACTCGTAACGGATACATAACGTGTGAAAATTGTTTAAGATGCGGAGTGTACATAATTAATCTACACGGCCAAATTCATAATTCGAAAATTTTTTTCTTAATTTAAAATAAGAAAAATAAAATTATACTATATTTAACTGTAAATAAAAACTGTTTTAGACGCTCTAACGCGCCCTTAATTACTGTTACAAACCTGAAACATGTTACAAATTTGGCACACACTTCACAACGGATACAGAACGAGAGTGAAAATGGGTTAAGATGCGAGTGTACATAATTAATCTGGCCAAGGCCGTCGCCGGGTTTCGACGCCTCAAAGAGCAAGAGATACGGCAATGTGTAGAGCTCTTGGCTGTTAACGAACCATTCCAGAGATTGTACTAGTACAAAGCTATGTCAATGCCTACTAAATCTTGTTTTCAAATAAAGTTGTCAAATAACTGTTTGCTCCTACAACAATACGAGATGTTCTTGTATATAAATCTGGTTCTAAAAAAGGATTAATTCGCAATGATATTCTAGTAGTTTGTACGTTGGTGTCTCGAATTCCAGGAATTCCAGGGTTCAAATCTCGCGGCACGCATTTTCCAAAGTTATATGCGTATCAAAAGTTGATTATCACCTGCTACAGAAAAGGAAAACATCGTGAGGAAACCTGCACTTCTGAGACTCCATAAAGTTCTCGAAGATGTGTGAAGTCCGCAAATCCGCACTTGGCCAGCGTGGACTGCCTGTATCCCTCACATCGAGTGGAGATCCGAGCCCAGTAGTGGGACAGTTATGGGTTGCAATAATGAATTCCCCTGAAATTCGGAAGTTAAGAGGTTTTGGGTGATAGCTATATAGTATCTATTGAATATAGTTTTGAATATTTTTCGCTAGATGATGTCGTCGTTAATTGAGTTGACAAGATACTTTTCAAATAACATTCGTTCATTTGTAAATTCATTCATTCACTAGCAAACCTGGGTGTGGATGATTAACTTGTTCATTTGGTTTTAGTTGGTATTTTTGGTATATTGGCTTTAATATGAAAATGAAACAGTTGTAACTATTAATGTATTCAGTTATATTTCATATAAGGTATATGAAAAGCATGTTTTATAAGGAGAGAAATGTTAACCCACAGAGAGCTCTTTGGACAAGTATAAGTCAATCTTTCACGAACTTGATTTCTACCCTTTTATGACCCACTACAGAACACGGGTATCTCCTCATAGTAGAAGGCCTAGAGCATACTCCACCAGGCTGTTCCAATTCGGAGTGGTGGAGGGATTACTGGACAAACCAAGTGTCGAAAGGTGTTATGCCTCCCAAAGCCCTTTGACTTGGCTTAAATGTCGCTTTTTGAAAATTAAAGGTGCAGAATTTTGACCCCAGGACCTGTAGTTAAATGTTCAAAGCACTTTATTATCACTATTCTATAATAATTATTAACGGCATAATATTTCAGTTACAATATAGCAGCGCGGTTTCTGTTTTATGGGTGAGCATAGAATCGTATCTTTTCGTCTCCGGTATAATGACCAGCGCCCTCTGGCGGGTTTATGAGAAAGCCGTAAAAGCATGTGTTTATTCATTTTCATGTTTATGCTTATTGGGGTCAAATAAAATGATCTCTATCAACACAGACAGCTCGTAAAATACTTTTGTTGTATATATTATGTTTCTTTAATATTGGAAAAATGAAGTTAGATTTCCTTATAGGTTGGTTTGTTTTTGTAAAGTATATTCAGTATATTCAGGTATTAAAGAAAGTTATTAGCAGTTCCAAACAGTAGATTGGTTGTTGTGAAACAATGGGCTATCGTACGCCCTTTGACTTTGCTTAATGGTGTTGTGGCTTGGGATCCTAATCTCGACTATTTAATTCTACACCTGCTGTATTTCGTACGATGGCCAAAATGTTTATCGAACTTAAAAATTGTAATAAGTTCGGTTTGAATATGATGCAATCTGTAATGTTTACTTAGTATGCAAATGTTATTATGTTAGACATTAGTCATTCGCTGTTTTATAGGTTTTTTGTTAGTGTAATAATAAGTTTATTTTTATATACTTTTGTTAAGTTACAAGTTTTTGAAACGAAATAAATTTCGTATAAAATTCGTTATTATTTTCCATAATAATATTATGAAACCTTTTCAGAACCCCGTACGTAGGATATTACAAGTAATAAATATAAACGCTTCCACAACTAATTTCAACTAAAAATCCATTATAAAATTGCATATTTCTTACTGGATGCTATTTTCATTTTATACGGCCGCAGTTGAGACGAGTTGTGGAAAATATTTCCTGCAAATACGCAGGTAGGCAATAACTTGGCAGAACAAACGGCGAGGCGATTCACCGGAAATTAGCAACGTCTGTAATATCCTGTACCTTTTCATACTTTTTTCTTGCAAATGTTGGGCAAATCCATCAAAAATTACAGGTTAAATAACGAATTTCTTAAGCTTTTAATACAAGCAAAATTTGTTATTTATTGAATTTTAAATTTCAATAATGATTTTCTTTAATATAGCTGAAAAACGAGCATCGAGTGATGTCGTAGGCGGTCACCTTTACCCGTCTAATCCAGAAAGAAACGACCAATGTGTTATCGGTCAAAAAAAAAAGAGGAAAAAGTAAGAATACCCCGCTGGCCAACACCATACCGCCAAAAATTGCAAATATGGTGTCCCACAATCATCTACTCGCACGACAGTACCGTGGTATGAAACGATAAATAGTGCGCATCTAATAAAATCTCGACATCGACTCGGCAGTTAATGGGTTACGAAACCTTTTTGGACAAAAATCCGACTTCGTTACGTTGTAAAAATGGTAAATTCCGCACTCTGGCTCTATGCCAGAGTCTCGCTATTTGCGACGATAACTCAACTTCCTGCCAAATTTTCGCCCATTTAAAGGAAAAACAAGGTAAAACTGTACAAACTGTTAAATTCAGCGCAAATCAGCGGGTAGACCCACTTAATTTAGGACAGAGATTCCCAAAGTGTGGCCCTCATCCAGGTGCCCCCAAGGGCCCAAGGAGGCAAGGAAAATTCGACGGGGACTAGGTTAACGTGAAAGGACTGGATTCAGAAATTGTAAGTGGGTGTTTGCGAACACTTAATCGACTTCAATAGTAAAGAAAATAATGTTGACTCGACTTAAAAATAAGGCAAGCAGATGATGAACAAATTTTTTAAGGGACTAAAAAAATAATGCTTAATTTTTCGTCATTTTTGACAAGCAATATTAAAAAACAATGATTGAATTGAACATTTAATTCGCATTTTGATGGTTTATTGATTTTGACTGGTTTTCACATACTTTGACAACTTTTGGAAATATGTTAGAAACTTCTTAGTAAGGTGTTTGCCGAAGCGAATAAAATGTTACAGTGGTCTACGCAAAAAAAGTTTGGGCATCTCTGATTTAGAACGAGCGGAAATGTAATTTCATTGTTTGTTTGTGAAAGTCACGGGAAGTAGCAAGGGTTAATTAGAAGCACAAAATATTGATCAGACGTCTTTTGTGGAACATTGTTAGCTCTGCGCCGGGAGGAAGTCAACTGCGACTACCGTTCGGAAAGTCTACTTATCCTGACTATAACTACTCTGTTCTACTAATATTATAAATGTGAAAGTTTAATGGACGGAAGGATGGATGGATGGACGTGAGGACGGATGTATGGATG
Organism: Asbolis capucinus; assembly: GCA_018249125.1. NCBI lineage: Eukaryota > Metazoa > Arthropoda > Insecta > Lepidoptera > Hesperiidae > Asbolis > Asbolis capucinus. The sequence goes on from DWJZ01000622.1 coordinate 19,156, forward strand.
AATGTATGTATGGATGGATAAATGTGTGGATGGATGTTTGGATGGATGTATGGATGTATTTATGGATGGATGTATGGATGACTGTATGGATGACTGTATGGATGGATGTACGGATGGATGTATCGATTAATTCATGGATGGATCTAATGGATGTTGGTTACTTTTTCACGCAATAACTACTAAACGGATCTGTATGAAATTCGGCACAGAGGTTAGTTTTTAGTGTGAAATAACACACAGGCTACTTTTTATCAACTTACTTAAAGAATTGGATTATGAAGGGTTGGTATGCTACCCAAATCTTACTCGGAGGTTTTTATACCACTGGAAGGTCTCCAATATGACTTCAGCCTATCCCACTACTGGGCTCGCGTCTCCTCTGCCATTGTAAGGGTTACAGAATATCGTCCACCTCGCTGGCCAATTGCGGATTTACATACCTTCGAGAACTTCACGGAGTGCAGGTTTCCTCACAAAATTTTCTTCACCGCCGCAAGTGATAATTAACTCATAATTACGCACTTAGCTTAAGAGAAGGAGGCTAAGAAGGAAGAATCCGAATCTGATGATGAGGACATGGGCTCCCTGATCAAACATATTTTTGAGATGTTGCAGGGTACGCGGAGTTTATTCCATTTTTTTGTGTAACTTGACAAGTATGTGTCTGTTAAATATATTAGTGTTAATTTTTTTTTTATTGTTTTTATTTCTTACAGGAAATCTTTCAGCTATGATAGTATGTTAAATTGTAAGTAAACCAGGAAAGCCAATTAAAAGTTTTCACAGATAGGTCGAATACAAATAATTAAAAATCAGATGAAGATTAAAAAGAAAAGAAATTGTAAATTTATATCGAAAAAAAAAAGTTAAGGGTTAACTTAGGTCGTAACTCTTCTAAATTGGTGCTAAAGACGTCGATATCGGTTTTGTACGGTGATATTAAGAGACTCGCTTTCTCTTAAAAGAAACGAATTTTGCCCGTATGTAGTCTTAGTGGGAGTAACATATGGGGGAGCAGGTATTCCATAAGATCTGGGTACACGAAGTTGAATGAGACTTCATTTTCGGACAACCTATTTTGTAATTACCAATCTCAAATAATAATGTTAAATCAGATATTCTTCTGCGCTCTGAAAGAGGAAATAAGTGATGTCTACAACACCGATCTGCGTAGGTTTTATCATTGACTTTTGTTCTAATTTGTAAGGAGTTAATGGATAATTTCTGAATATTTTCAATACGGTTGGTATATTTTTTATAGTTTTGATTCCATTCTGAGATGCGATGTTACTGCGGACATACATAGGTGCTATAAAGAATTTTTAGCGTTTTAATATTTTGTAGTTGGAAAATAAACGTAAAAAAGGAGTAAGAAATGTTAGGGGTGCACGCAAGATTTTAGCCTTCCGTTCAAGGGACGAACATTCAAACTGTTAGACTATCCCTGCCGTAAGACCTAGGTTAATTTGGCGATGATATCTATGTCGGAAAATGATGCCTCAAAGAACTGGGATGACCCAGTCTAAGCTGTTTATAAGTACACCAGAAAACTATTTAATAACACAATATTATATATAGAATAGAAAACAGTAATTATTTAATAACACATGAAACAGTAATTATTTAATAACACATGAGTGTTATTAAATAATTACTGTTATTAAACACATGAGTGTTATTAAATAATTACTGTTTTCTATTCCATATATATTATTGTGTTATTAAATAGTTTTCTGGTGTACTTACAAACAGCGACTGTGTACCATAAATATAGGAACAGCATTTAAACCAAAGCCTAAATGATAACTTTTTAAGATATCAAAAATAATATTGGTATGGTTTTTTTAGTACATGCGTAATCTATTAATTTTTAAAGCCTCTCCCTGCATAGTAGTAGTGAATAAGAATAGGTACTTAAAAATGCTTACAAACTTTTATTTAACTTGCAGTGTATGTTTGTATATTAGTATATTTGTTTGTTACGGGTCTAATCTTGCAACCTTAATTAGACCCACTTCCTTTTACACTACGGAACGGAATTTTTGCATAAGGTTTTCATCCTGACGACAATGCAATTTTATGATAAACATGACCTGATACTATCAGAATTGGCTCCAGACAAAGGAACTCCTCAACGGTTAACAATACAATTGTAAAAATTTGGGTGTATTATGGATCTATAATTTTTTTTGTTTTTAACAAATATCTCAGGACAACTCACACACGGCCATCTGATCCCAAACTATGCGTTAGCTTGTACTATGGTGATCATACAACTGATAAACATACATATATATTTTTAAATACATACTTATATAGATATTTACACCCAGACACACAGAACAAACATTCCTGCTCATCACAGAAACGTTTGACATGGGTGGGAATCGAACCCACGACCTTCGGCGTAGCAAGCAGGTTCGCTAACCACTAGACCAACCGGCCGGTCAATATAATTAAAACTTGTGTTTTTTAAATATTTTCAATAAACCCTGTTTTGAAATATTCAAAACAAAAATGAATAGGCATTTATTTAATAAGTTAGTGGGTCCAACATCTTAGACATCATCACCACTTTCCATCAGGCACAACCGATGTCAACCATTATTCTACGTAAACAAAACTTTATGTATATATATTTCCAAATACACGTAATTTCTCCTCAACGCCTTACTCTAATTTCTGGTAACAATTTCTCATAAAAAAGTAAATGTAACTGTACTTAGGGATGTTTATTGATCACTTAAAGTTCTCCTTATTACAGAAACTGTTTATAAAATGTCTACTGACTTAAGTACTCATTGAACAATTCTGAGTGCGGCATTAAAACTGTAAACATTTGTTCAACACGCAAAATGTAATTTCGTGAAAGTGTTCCAAAAACAAGCGGTTATTAACAGAATTACCCGGAGTTTTTCGCTAGGGTCAGTTAATTTGTTGCCAATTAATATTTTTTTGTAAGTCTCCTCCAGTCATACTGGTAAACTCAATTAATTTTTTCTTGTTCCATTTCGGCAAGGAGTCATTTATTTTTTTCCTTTTTCCGTTTCATTTTTACTTTTTCTTTTTTATTCCTTTATTCGTGCAAATGTTTATGATATTTTAAATATCTGTTTAGTTAATTATTATGTGTTAGCAGTGTGAAATGAGGTATTAGGTTCAATATTCGGTCAGCGCAGATATTTACGTGATTAGAATCTCGTGATAAAAAATATTTTTATAACACAATAATAGCACATTTGTGAGACCTCCCCAAGACCTCTGACATTAACATCAACGTCTAGTACTATGAAGCACAGACGCTTTGAACTGCCCGAGTCTACCTGAGGGCTACCAGTCTCGCCGCTCATAACAAACTCACTGTCAACTGGAAGCCTCTACGAGGTTAAAAAATATATATATCTTCACCAATTTTAACCCTATAAGGCAACAAATTGCTATAAGACTACGCTGCAAGTTGTAATGCCTACCACAAAGACTGAACTAAATAGCTAAAACCATGTTAATTTTATCTGACGTGATGCGGACACATAAGTTTCCTTCCAATAAGGCAAATTGAAAGGCAAAACGGAACAAAAAATATTGTGTCAGTCTGCTAGACTAGATGCATTCCCACACACGACAGGATTTTCTCTCCGGCCAAACTTTACTACAGGCAGAACTGACATTCAGAGCTACGCTATTTGATATATTTGGAGTCAGGCACAGATCGAACGCGTAAAAAAATCTTTGAGTCAGGCAAAATTGAAAGCAAAACGGTGCCCATTGACCCTAACCGGATAGAAACTCGTAGAATTTTTATTGCATTATGCTTAATTATTAGACCCTAATTTAAAATACTTCAGTAAGTGCATGAATCCTGCTTGCCATTGTCATAAGAGCTATAAATGTCAAAGTCAATATAATATGAGTCAAAAGTCAGTGTCAATAGTGTACAAAGTGATATGGGCATGTATAAATGCAATTACTCTCTGGCCAAGCAGAACTAACCAGACCAATTGACATTTCTTGTAGGCCCGATATCCAATTCTTGAGGTTTATCTTGAATGTGGCAATGTCTAACTTGGCACAATCTTTGAACCTGAACAATTGATTACTCACATTTTTCTTCCCATTTGCTATAAAACTGGAGCATCTAACGGGATTTGTGTCTTTAGGCAAACTCTCAATCTACTCGAAAAAAGAATGAGAAGGCTGATGAATGCAGGGTGGAGAGAAAGAGAGAGAACTAACTTTAAACGCCCAACTAGAACACAACAAAATCGCGGCTGATAAGAGAGTGGTAGCTCACGGCTTCACAGAAACACAATCCTTTCGCAAAGCTCTACCACCGAACAGCATCCTCTGTCGGCTCTTACACCCTCGTCTGCCAGCGTGTGATTGTTCTAGGCGGTCCCAATACAACATAAATGTAAGTGCGGTTAACCTGCTAAACTTTACCTTAAAAGTTTATCAATTAAATAAATAGTCTATCCTGAATATTTTATTACTGAGTCAGTCGACAGTAACCCAAACACTGATTAATTAACGGATCAAATTCTCAGCAAAACTCTATTTTATCTGCACTGCTATTATTCACGGCCTTCGTTCTGAGCTTAAATCAATTTAAGACCGAACACTGGGAATAAATAATTTTGATTTAAATAAATCGTTCGTTTTGGGGTTGATAAACCAAAGTTATGGACTTGCTAAATAAACAGGAGCGGCAGATGTGTTCTTAATTAGTTAAATACAACTTTTCTTGTCATAATACGAGATGTTCTTGTTCAAAAACGTATACGTAACATATACGACGGCATGTGTGAGTGTCTCTGGTTGTATGCGATTTTGGTCAAGCACAAATTTAAAGAAAGTCAAAATTACGTAGTTATAGCACGAACCCAGTTCTGAACGTAATAAATGAAGGAAATCGCAAATTCACCTCTCGAAGCTTAAGATATAATGTTCCGATCTCGCCCTAATTCTCCATTAAGCCGTAAGAATATTTAAGCAAAGTTTATATAATAAAACAAGGATAATACGAAGGATCAGTGAATTACTAAGTCTGTTTGTATCAACATTTACTAGTACATACATACATATGCCAGTACCTAAAAATGTATGGGTTTTTGATTTGTTAATTAAACTAGCGCTTTCCTGCGACCACATACTCATACATACATATGTATGTCCGCGCAAATGGTACAGTAATCCCCCCCAATCCCGTCTCCCTACAGTAAACATCACATATTGTACATAATGTTGAACATGTTGAATCCTGTACTACGTTTTTTCGCGATAAAATGTAGTCTATGTTTTATCTCAAGTTCTATTCTGTGTGCCAAATTTTGTCACAAACGAATCAGTACTTTAGGCGAGAAGAGGTAATAGACAGACAGAGTACTTTCGCTTTTATAATACTAGTTTTCACCCGCAGCTTCGGCCGCGTGGTTCTGATATTGATATGGGACCGAAAAAACCTCCCACACAACGTTTATTCACATAATTTAACTGAGGGCTCTCCTCACTAGGGAGGGTAGCAAGTGCCTGTTCAAATCAAATTACCCTCCTGCATATGGGAGTAAAGTGAACAAGAACGTTTATATTAACGCTCTAAGGAGCCTCTTATTATGGATATGATCGTGTTATACTAGTATCGTACTAATAGTACCTTATTGGCCTATTACTGAACATCTCTCCCTCTGAAAAGGCCCAGAGCATACTCGATTACGCTGCTCAGTTCCCTTCCGAATACGTACTACGTAGCTTAACGATTGTTATTCAACGATAATAACGGAGGCCACGATTTTACGTGCCCTCCGAAATATGTAGGCAGATGCTTAATAAACTTTTGCGATTCGTAGTCACCGTTAGAAATTAACCGCCATAATGACATTTCCTAAAAAATCTTCCACAAAAATTAAATGAAATTATAACTATTTATTTCGTTTTAAGAACCAATATCTTACTTAACGAAAGTCAATACACCATTATAAATACAAAAATTGTTTATTGTGTACATCGTACAAGAAGCAATAAATGAAGACCAAAAAGTTGGATACAACACACAGCACCTTATCGCGAAGGTATCTCTAGTAACTATGTTTTTTTTTTAATTTTTTTTTACTCAGGACAACTCACATACGGCCATCTGAACCGAAACGAAGGCATTAGCTTGTACTATGGTGATCACACAACTGATAAACATACATGTACATATATTTATAAATACATACTTATATAGATGTTGACACCCCAACACAGGACAAACATTCGTGCTCATCACAGAAAAGTTTGACCTGGGTGGGAAACGAATCCACAACCTTCAGTGTAGCAGTCAGGTTCACTAACCACTAGACCAACCGGCCTGTCTAAATAACAAATAAAAGAAAATTATGTAAAAAAAACAGAAATTAAAGTAATACCTAAAATCTTGTACAGAAATTGTTCCGTTATAATTTTGTTACATGTTCCTACAAGTGCAGTATACCCTTGTAGCAACTCCTTGCTTTAAGTGCATAACAACGTACTTAATTAAGATCGATATTTGATACTAGAGAAATTCCTAAGTGTTCTCAATACGATTATCTTTCAAGGTATCGGGCACAGCTTGAGGCAAGTATTACATAACTGATATCAGTTCGTCTAGCGGTTAGTGAACGTAACTGCTAGGCTGGATGTCGTGGGTTCGATCCCCACTCAGGACAAACTGTGATGAACAGGTATGTTTGTTCTGTGTCTGGGTCTAATAAAAAAACCTATATAATGTATTTATAAATATATATGTATGTATGTTTATCAGTTGTCTGATCACCATAGTACAAGCAAACATGCTTAGTTTGGAATTAGATGACTGTGTGTGAGTTGTCCTAAGAAATTTAAATGAAAGATATATTTTAATTCTTGGAGTTTTATAATTTGTCTGTTCCTATGTACTGATAAATTTGAATCTTGATGGATTATTTCGATTTTAAAAGTTAAAAGCATCCTCACAATATTTTCCTTTGCGGCAAAAGTGATAATCAACTTTTGACACGCACATTACTCTGAACATTAGAGGTGCGTCCGCAGGATTTGAACTAAGAACTTCTCGTTTGACAGAGCAACGTTCAAACCACTAGACCATCGCTGCATAATTGTAAGTGACTATTATTTATGATTAAATGTTTTTTTGAAATGAATGTGTTAAAACCAAATTGTATAAAAATGTTACTCAACATACAACGCTCATAAATTTATCATCAATAAACAAACTCTTATTTTCCAGTTAAATGTTGGAAGATAATACAGTGAAAAAGAATGTCAAACGCGTGTGAAACGTAAAAGCTTGTTTCAAAAGGAACAATAAAATCTTTATAAGGTAAAGAGGAAAACGTACGAAACACTTTTCGTCTTTTCTTATTCAACGAAACATACCTTATAAACCTAACTTTATCTATATATTAACGTGAAGCAAAAACTTCTATGCCCTTTAAGAAAATAACGTATAAAAGAGTTTGATATCGCGTAAAGTTTGTGTGGAGAAGAAGTACAGAAATCATCCGCCAATCCTCGTTAGAGCGAGTTCTTTAACTTACGAAAGAGCCCAATTCAGACCCATGCCCTGAAGTGGAATATTAATTGATTAAAGCCATGCTATTGTAAAACTATAACTCAATAAGTAATAAGGTACTTTACACACACTACGTGACTTTGGCACACACACATAAAATCTTCAGAACTGTTTTAAATTAACCTTATGAATGTATTTCTAGTTTTTATGGATTTTTTTTTTTTTTCAAGAATTTTTTTTCGAAGAAATCTTTACTTATGTTAAGAACAAACCAAAGCAGGTTCGATCGCTTTCATTTTGTTACAAAAATTTCTAAAAATACCGTTGACCGCAAATCGCCCTTTCGATACTACGATACCTTCAAATATTTACTCATACTGAGATTAGGAAACTGTATTTTGCCGCTTTAATACATCCACTTGATTTAGGTCTTCATCAATAAAACTTTTCACCCTCGTAGTGTTACAGTGTCGTTCGAATTATTTTACATATAAGTTAATGCTTAACATCGATCCTACCTGATGTAAAGAAGCAATGATGCTTAAGGTGTTGGACGCACTAACTTAGTATATGCCTAAACACTCTTCTCTTGAAGACTTCCACATCGTACTTGGGCGGGAATACCGACACTGGCAAGTAATTCCATTCCCTTGCGGTACGCATTATAAAAGACGAAGAAAACGGCGTCGTTCGGACCGGCGGGACGTTCACGACATAAGGATAGATACCTGCCAAACGCCAGGTTGTCCGATTTATAAACAAAATACTTCATACGGTAAATTAATGCGCATACAAAAGAGGTGCCGAACTATTTTACAGAACGCAATACAATTATGGACAAATTTTTTTTTTTATTAATCGGTTGACAAGTCGATTGCACAAGCGTTTTTGTACTCTAAGCCTCATCACATAAACGACTTAATGAGCACAGGTCTTTCATAAGACCTTAAGATATCTAAAGCAGCTCCTTTACGGTAATACAATGCGAAATGGCAAACCAAAATATAGCTTTTCAATCTGGCCAAAGATTTTTGACATGTCATGATATCTGTTCATAGCACAGCGGCTTGTTTCGACTGAAAGTGACCAAGAAAGTCGCAGCTGGTAGGAGAATGAGTGGTGGTTACAAATTCTCGGAAGCGCTCAAGAATTTTTCGGAGCTTTTGCTTTTTTGCTTCGGAGCTTATAAGCTTCCGCTACTTGGGTGGTGGTGTTGGTGCTCTGGGCCTCCTCAAGTTGGGGAGAGTGAGGGGCGACCCGTGCTCAGTAGTGGGCCATCAATGATTCGAAGCCATCTAACGATGACAACCGAGGCCAGCCTTTCATGCAAATAGAATTCATTAATAAGGACGTATGGTACCTATTTATATATGAAAATATAAAATAAGTACCTTTAAGTTCTATTAGAGTAATCGTGGGAAGCAAATCAAAGTCTTCATTGATATAATAGTTGTAATAAGTTCGGAAATTGATTCCACAGCTTCCAACTTAGGTGACGTTCGTTCAATTACCCTGCGAAATTAATACGTTACCTTGTTCTGTGCAAGTGTTAACTTCTTTGCGGTACAGTTAAAATCTCCAAGATCAATGAATACTTACATTTAATAAATCTGTAATAATATAAATCTGTAATATTAAAAGCAAAAAATATAATTGTTTTTAGCATGCGTTATTATTAAAGTATGAAATTAAAAAATATGATTTCTCACACTTTCGACTGTTCTTTTGTTTAATGGTGCAATCCCGCTGTGCTTATCCCAGAACAGTTATCTCAATTAAATAATTTCTCACAATGTAAAGATAGTCTAGTCGGTAAAGTCGGCCAATAACGTGGACGCCTCTTACTTTGTATGTTTACATCTCAAATTTTTGTCTTAATTTACAATTTAAAACATTTCACAATCCAGGTTTTTATACAGTTTTATTCCTCCTAGTATGTAAAACGTTCATAAAATGTATGTAGGGAGAAATATTACATAAAGATCTTGATTTTTAATTACCCAACTGCGTTAGAAGGAAGGAAAAGTTTTTCGAGCGCATGTACGAGTATATATGTATGTTCGTTTGTATGTATGCCCTACAGCCGAAACGGTTGAACTGATTTTCCATATGAGGCGTTATTGAAATCCTATACAACTTTTAAAAAAGGCTAATGGAAAAAAGGGGGGAAAGATTTAGTTTTTTTCTTACCTTACCAATATGGATATCAAATGAACGAGTGTAAAAAATACATTTCAAATATATATATATATATCATATAACATTATATTGCTGACTCAACACAAATTGTCAAAAACATATCAATTATTATCGCAGTCGCGTATTTTGGTACCTTTTCCACAAAATTCTGAACATAGTTCTCTATCTCCTACCATATCAGAGTCTATGTAGGACAAACAAACAATATAGATTTTTTAAATATAGATATCTTATTAAATTACTCATATCTTTAATTTATAATCACTCTTACACATTTTGGAATGTAAATACGACACTAAATAATGCCCAAAACCGCCGACTAGTCGGCCAAAGTCACAGTCGGCACATTGCTAATAACAATCCTTCCGCGAACCCTACCGTACCCTACCCTAACATCGAGCTTCTGTATGCCTTTTACGACACCCTAGTTGGCCAGCATGAGATTGGAGTTTTGTATTCGAAGCCACCCCAATACAGCTAGATTAAAACTGATCAGTTTTTAGTAGATTTTTGTTTTAAGTATGACTTTTCCGTTATTAGCAATATAATCTAATTAGATAGGGCTTTATATAATTTCACTACAGAAAAAAGAACCCATATTGAGTTAATTTGAACCCATATTTGTAGATATAATATGAATGAAACGTTTCATAAATGACAAGGTTTTCTATTGTTTTCGCTCCATTTCTTTTCCTCACAAATCTGTCTGGGACAATAGAAAACAAACACAAGGACAGACGCTCGAGGCAATAATAATAGGACCATGGAGCGGACAGTGAAAAATAAAAGGTTTATTATAACTGGATTTGATAGAGTAACCAGGCTTCAGTTAATTAATGGTACGATATTTTTCTGTGGACTATATATGTAGTTATAATAAATAATTAAATATCTTTGGACAACTCACACACGGCTATCTGACCCCAAACTAAGCGTAAGCTTGTGCTATGGTGATCAGATAACTGATAAACATACATACATATATTTCTATTACACACCCAGACACACAGAACAAACATTCCTGCTCATCACAGAAAAGTTTGACCTGGGTGGGATTC
>DWJZ01000623.1:0-29938 GCA_018249125.1 Asbolis capucinus
CAATGCAGTTTGTACCTATAATTGAAGTAACGCTTAGTTATTATTATTTAACCATGTAAATTGTATTTCCTTGCCACCAGCGTTTGCTTTGTTGGTACAACTAAATAAATAAATAAATAATCTATAGATCAGTTACAATAGATAAGACAAATAACAAAAAACATTTTAAAACAAACATATTAACATATATACTGTAACTTGCTATTTTAGTTGGCGACGTTACATCGAACACCCATTGCATTTTGGTGACAAATTAGTAAACTTTTTCCAAATTGAATATTTCACGTCACAGATAATAAATTCGTTAACTTGGCGAGGTGCAGGTTGACACATCATTGCATTTGACATTTACATCTGTCATTGCATATGACATTTAAAATGACCGATAAGGTAGCTGCACCTTTTTATGCAAGCAAAACCCTTTCGTATTGGTACGTACGTGATACCAATCGTAGTAAAAACAGATACATACATGAAGAATATATATACGAGAGTAAATACATATATTTAAAATTCTTATTTTTGTTTACTACAATACGTATTACAATAATAATAATTACAAATGTAATTCAATATTTAAATAAATTTAAGTATTACATCAAATGTCTAACAAATAATTCCTAATGCATGAACTACTGAGTTACTGTATATTGGTTTATGTTAATTAGCATTATACTATATTAACACAAGTCAGCTTTCAAATGTTAGATTAAAAATTCATTTATGTGTTAACATATAACTCAAATTTAAAAGTTAAACTTCACTCAAAACACAAACAGTAGTACATAAAGAAACTCACCAAATCTTCCTTTATTTCACTGTCCCCTTCTTTCTTCTCAGGACTGACAGGTGGGGCGTAGGTTCCATGCAGTATTATTAGGAATACCATGCCCACTAAGCATATTACTGCCTTCATTGTGAACTGAAATAAATTTAAGAAGTTCTATTTGAAAATAGTAATATTACACACTAGAGCTAATTAAAAATCTGTTACAATTTGGAAAATAATGCAGTCTGAGCCGGTATACTTGTACTTAATATTTTTCATTTTGCCTTATCTTGTTATAATAGTCAATAAACTACAAACTCCAAATTAAATTAAAGATGGACATTGTTGCATTTCCGGTTTGTATACGCAAGATACCTAATTTTGATTATTTAAATAAAGTCTGGGTATCCAAAATGGTTCCAATTGGTTGCTTTGGACTTAACATGTTTGGACCTAAATTGTTTTATTATAAAATTTATAACATGGTCATGTAATAAAGTAAATAATCTTTCCCTAACTATCTTATATCAAAATAATAATTTAAAGATTGATTAATATGTATTCTGTTAAATTTTATTACAATTCATACATATTGAAAAGTTATTGTATGCCAAGCTATTGTGTGAAACTTGTAATTTATAAAAATATTGGGCTTAGTCTTTCTTATTATCAGGTATAATGTGGCTGTAATTAGAAATAACAAATGCAGGAGCGGCTCTTAGCCGTGCCTCTGCAATTAGTGATGCAACAAATATGTATTTTTTAATACATTCAGTTTAAAATCCTTTGGTTTGGTGTTAGCATGGTATATTTTAATATTATTAACACAACGTAACCTGGATAATTTAGAAAAACTAATAGTGGTCAGCCACATGGAAGGGAAGAGAACGGGTGATCATCGATCCGCTGGACCAATACTATTAAGCAAGTTTGCATGTTTAAATCAATAATAAAAGGAAAAAGAAATACTGCTTGGTTCGTGGTGTGGTTGTGCATGCACGCATCCATACAACTTTCTCAGGATAGAGAAGCCTGGAAGGACAGCAAGCATAGTCTGCTTATGATGGCCACAACCCTCAGCCATGAGGAACCAATTCAGAAGAAGAATTTTGGTTTTGGCATGGCATAGAATAAAATTACGTATAAAAATATGGCAGTATTTCGTTTTCCTTGTATTATTGATTTAAACATGTGACAAGAATAAGGAACTCTATTATGATATTTGGTACACAAAAGGGTGATATTAAACACAATAAAGCCATTATTGGGGCTGAATTATATAGTTGATCATTTAAAAAAAAATGCATTTTGGTGCTAACTCTAGGGATAATAATGATTATTTTACAAGTAGCACAAGCAGTTCAAAATTACTATTCAACCTTTAAAATAAAAAAGGAAAATACTTTAAATTTGACTTTTCTAATAAATGGTTATAATTTGGGGCATTCACCTCACACATATAGTAATAAGAACCACCACACTTATAATGTATATGCATGTGTTTTCTTGATGATACAATATTTGAAATAATCTTAGATTGAAGTAATGGATATATCAATGAATCATTACTTTATCATTATTATCTAATGATGATATTTAACAAGTAACAAGACCAAAGCTATATTTAATTATGTTAGAGATTATGAAAATGGAAGAGATTGTAATCAAAATATTTTAGACATATAACATTTAAATAAAACCATAAATACAGCCAAGGAACATACAAATTAAAATATACTTAATTTGTGGTAGATCTTAATACAAAGACTACTGCATTTTTATATGTATTCATAACTGCCATTAATATAATAGGTATAATAATGCATGAACACATACAACTATTCAGATAAAGCAATAAAAAAGGAGAAATCAAACAATGGAGTATTTAATTTTTTATGGGTTTAAAACTGGTTCAACGAATGAACTGGCAAGCCTATGGTAAATGGCCAGCAACATTGGCATCAGAAACAAAGCATCACTAATCTGTTGTTGGCCCTGACAAAACTCGATCTCTAGTCTAGATCACCACTTCAATGTCAACGAAAGTAATAATAGTAAACATTTAAATTCGAATCGATCATCAATTAGTCTTTTCGAAGAATATGCTTGTAATTGAAGCGAAAAGGAATACATATGATACATACGTCATCGGGCATTCATGTACTTAACGAGGAAAACTTACGTGTACGTTGGTAAGTAGACTTCTTTTATGATACAGTTACATTAGTTGACTTCTTTAATCTTATTCCATCATGATTTGAATCATTATAAATAATTATAACGGGATCATAAAACCAGTTTCATCATTAAATCTCGGAATTACAGATGCTAGATTACTTTCAATGTATAAAATATCTCTATTTTTTATTTAGAAGGGGAGGATCTTACCTTGTAATGAACGTTGGAGAGGTAAAAGTAGTAGGTACGTGAAACAAGCACTAATTTACTATTTCTACGTTCATTTGTAGAATTTTTAATTTTTATTTACACATAAAATACTCCCTTCTGCTACAAGTTGGTTACACAGACTAGCTAATTTTAAATGACACATGAACGAGCAAGTGAATGAAGTGAAGCCCACAACAATCTGCATTTAAAATGCTATGACCACATATGCTTGATTCATTCGGCGAACGGGCGAATGTTGTTAACTTATTTGGCCCTGGCCAAAAATCGAAACTCGACTATTATACACTTTTTTAGGTTTAACGCGACAAAGTTTGAATGACGTAGACTTATCACTGACGTAGATCATATTAGTATTACGTATTACTATATTTGATCTGTCTATACTAAGAACAAATTCGATCTGGAATGAACCTAAAAATTTTTTTTTGGTATTATTATTTGTTTTGTATTTTTCTTTTTTTTTATTCTTTTATTCGTGAGTGATATTAATTGGTAACAAATGCAGAAAATGCGTTAAAATGCAAATTAATAAAATAATTCATCATAATGAAAAATTGTTAACTTTTGATCTTAAGCAGGAATGTTTGTTCTGAGTCTGGATGTAATATTAATATATATATATATATATATATATAAATACTCGTATATATATATACATTTATATATATACATACACGATGTATATATACGTATACATATATACACATATATATATAGGTATATATGTTTATCAGTTGTCTAATCATCCCAGTACAAGCTAATGCTTAAGGCATCAAATGGCCGGGATTGAGTTGTCCTGATATATTTATTATTCTTAATTCTGATAGGAATTACACCGAGTATGGTATATGCGTAGGTGTAATAATTTGTAGAGAATTAATAACAGATGTCGGTTTTCCATTACAGAATAAGTATTGCAGACAGTTATAATAGTCATAATTATAATAATAGTTATAATAGTCACGACCATAATTGATTATTATTAACTTTTAGTGCGAAAAATAGATTTTTTGATTATGGTGATTTATGATTTAATATTATAAATGTAACTATCATGTATTTAGCTTTCTATTTAGTGTAAAAAATACATTAATACTTGATCAATACAAATTGAATATATATCATTTAACACAAACTATACACGCCTTTAATCACCCCGATTAGAATATATATTATTTATTAGCATATTACCTACACACAACACTTAAACTAAATTACTGCGTACAAAGATAGTCTAAGAAACAAATTTTGATGCATCGTTATTTCAATTCAGGCTTTTAACTGGCTTCACTAAATAAATTTGAAAAATGTATAAATGGTGTTCGCAAAACAAAATGATAAGATCGTATTCAAACAAAGATGGCATATTTACGATAAAAACCTATTTGTAGGCTGTATGTATATATCGCATCTTACTACAAGAAATTGCCTTCGCTTTGCTTCGGAAGAAGACTAGATGAAAACTATCCAATAATCCTTCTCGTTATACAAACTACAAACATGCAGAATTGTGTATAAACTGGTCTATTGGTTTTGGACTTGTCATATTAATTTTCACCTGTAATCCTGCGGAAATAAAGCCATTTCCTGGGATAAGACCTATCCTATAACCATTCTCGGGTTTTAAAGTTCGATTATGTCAAGATTTATTTAAATTTGTCCAGTGGTTTTTGCGTGAATATGACAAACAATAAATCCAAAAAAATGGGTTTTATCTCTATACCGATAACGAAGCCTTCCTGCATCCAAATGTTCAATATTCAATGTAGAGAACCTGTTACAATTTTATTATTAGTAAAGATGATTTTCATCGTACGTCACCTGCTAGGCCGAAATAGTCCCTTAAGGTTGTGTTCAAAAACCAATCTCGACGCAAGCGGCGCGAATGGTGTGACGAATTCGCCTGAATTTGTAAATATGACCTTTGTCTTAACAACTTACAATTTATTAGTCTGTACCTCTTTTAACGACATCTGTGGTAGTGCGCGTGTGTCCACCAAAGCCATCGTCAATGTCACTGTCAGCATTACATAATTTTATTGATTTTGGATTCGTATTTGGACTTGTGGGTTTTCTTATTGCTTTTTACGCATTTTCCAATTTCCTGAGCTAAGCTAAGTCCCATAATTTATAATTGTTCCATTAACCATGAATAAAGATAGAAGAGAACCGGACTATCCAACCGAACTAGAATCGCAATTCATATTACGGCTGCCCGAAGAACCAGCAAAAACATTACGTGAATTATTGAAATCCGGTGAAAATTTAAAAAATCGTCTGACTATTCAAATAGAAAGTGACATGCGAAATGGCGAAGTGCGTTTCGACCACTGGTTGATGCACGGAAAAATTGTTGACCTACCTACAATAGTAGAGTCTTTGAAAACAATAGACAACAAGAGCTTTTACAAAACTGCCGACATTTGTCAAATGATGATATGTAAGGATGAGCCTGACCAGCAGCCAAATGAAGAGGAATCTCCGGCCAAAAATAAAAAGAAAGATCCCTATAAAGTCGATAAAAAGTTTCTTTGGCCTCATGGTATAACACCTCCAACAAAAAATGTACGAAAACGTCGTTTTCGTAAAACGCTGAAAAAGAAATATGTGGAGGCCCCTGAAATAGAAAAAGAAGTGAAAAGACTACTAAGAGCCGATAATGAAGCCATAAGTGTATCTTGGGAAGTTATCAAAGATGAAGATGATCAGCCTAGCCAACCAGTGCAGTCTGTGGTAGAACCAACTACTCCAGCTGTAGCAAAAATTGAGAAGAAACATAAAGAGCGTGGTCCCAAGCGTGAAACGGTTACATCTAAAACAGCAAATGCTTCAAATGAACCTTCAAATGTTGTTGATATCTTTGGTGGAGCCGTGAGCGACAGTGAAGGAGAAGATGACCATGTTAATGTGGAAATGGTGGAAGGACAAATATCACCTTTCGATGGGCGTATATCTGATACCAACTCTATGCTTAGTCTTGAAGGCAGACGGGACAGCTTTTCAACATCATTTGATTCACAAATGTTCCACACTCCTCAAAGTAAACCACATAGCAGCAAGAAATCCTCTAAATCCCGAGCTCCAACTCCAAGCACATCAGGCATGTCGAAGAGTGGAGCTTTGTCCTCAGAAGATGATGATTACCAATCACGTGACATGAACAAGGATAATGATAATATGAGTCTAAGGATTGAACAGCTCCGTACAGAATTGGAGGAATTGAAACAGAGGCGTCAAAGAACAAAGCATGAAATTGCTGGAATGGAAAACTTAGCTTTGAGGCAACGTTTCCAAGATATTTTGCACACCTTGAATCAGGATATCATGTACAAAGAAATGGAATACCATGGCATGATAACATTGCAAAATTCAGAAGATATATAGGGTTTGTATTAAATTGTTTCAGCACTATAATAATGTTAAATGCGTGGTTTAATATTATTGCTGGAGCAATTTTTAAAGACATTTTGAAATGTGAACCACACGGGAGTGTTGTGCTTAATGTTTAAATTTAAACTAGCACTTATATTTCTATTTACTAATTATATACAAACTTAGTTTTAACTTTTTATCAATTTTGAATACCTTATATTAGTTGAATAAGATTTACTGTGTATGTCAACTGTCACTCAGTTCCCTAAAAATGTTTAAACATATTGTGTTTAAAATTTTATGGTGACTAAGATTAATCCAACACTAATATTTGTTAAAAGATACACTATAAGTATTATGTATGTAGTTGTAATTCTTATAAAACAGTTTGAGTTATTCAGCTGTGTGTAAATACAAGTAGGAAGGTAAAGGTGAAATAGGTTTAGGATGAAAGAAAAGAAAACAATTGGTGTCAAATGAAGTTACAGAATTACATTAATTCTTTAAAACATTTAATTAGTGACATCAAGAACATGTTGCCAAATATTTGCGGATTACACTTAATTCTTAATAAATTCAACATGGTATTTATGATCACATGGTTTTGAATATTAGATATTATATATAACATAGCTGGGCACTATAAAAAAGCAACTAAACAATTTTGTTAATAAGAACACAAAGACAATTAGATAAGCATAAAATAAAATTAGAATTTATTTAAAACAAGAAGCTGATGTTTCAGTTGAAACAATGAACAGATGTTGATTTTGTATTTCAGCTCAAGACTGCAAATGCACTTACTGATGTATTATAAATCATATTTAGAAAATTAACTGCAAATAATCTTGCATGTGTTATTGGTAATGGTTATTAAATCTTTGTATAATTGTATTGCTACTTTATATTGAATTAGTGTGAAGATTATATACTAAGAAGTGATTTAAGTAACAACACTTGAGTCTTGCAGTATGAATACAATTTTTGTAAAGTTTTGTATGCATGTAAGATGTAGCAATTAATGCTATTCTGTAAACAATGTATTCCATGTAATTTTTAGCACCATTTGCAATTTATAGTGTTTACTGCATAGTAAGTATATTACTATACTTAGTAAGTAGAATTTATTTTACATGATATTTTACTCAGAAACCATTTCGAT
Source organism: Asbolis capucinus (assembly GCA_018249125.1). NCBI lineage: Eukaryota > Metazoa > Arthropoda > Insecta > Lepidoptera > Hesperiidae > Asbolis > Asbolis capucinus. Next base: position 7,713 of record DWJZ01000623.1, read on the forward strand.
GGTATTTTAATAACCTAGTTTATATTTAGAAAACTATCACTGTTATGTGTAGATGATATAGTGTAGTTGGCCCAAATTTATGTCATTAGCACAATAAAGTAATATGCACTTCAACCTTATTTTATTGTTTACTCAAAAATATCGTAAATTAATAAAGACCTAATATTGTTGTTATTTAGACATTTACAATATAAGAATTGCATAAGTTTTCAATGTTGGGGTCGGCAGAAAGCACAGCCTTGTTGATCATCATCAAAATTGAAATTCATCAAATGTTTAATTACAACAAAAAGAAGCACATACAAAATTTAAGGTCTTTATTGAAATTGATTACATGTGTACTATTTTAATAATTATTTATGAGCTTTGAGTTCTATATCTTAGGTAACTATATATTGCAGAATGAGAGTAATTAACAAAGTAGATATATTAAATTTAATATATCTTATGTAATTACATATATACAATTGTTATAAATGATAACTATTTATTTTGATTCAGCTCACTTGACGAAAGTCAAAAGTTAGCAATAGAAAGTCCCTACACCAATTATAAATTAATAACAAAACATAAGAAATTTCTATATAAAAGAAATAAAAATTTAAAACAATGCCTAAAGTCTGCAATAGACAATACCTGTCCATCGCAGGCTATATAACAACACAAACTTAAGACTATTTATGCTAGTGTAAGCCAAAAGCAAAAAAAGCCATAGGAAAAAAGCCTGTTACTCTTTTTTAAAAACAAAATTAAATCTATCGCTAAGAGTTTCACTAGCCTGACCGGAATTGACAGCGGAGTGGATTATTTCCATGCATCCTTGTCATTTAGATACTCAACTACTCTGTAATATCCCTTGCCTATGAGTTGAGATTTAACACATTTCGTGAATAAATTTACAGGCAAATCTTATATTACTTAATTACTTACTTACTTTGTAAAAAAAAAAAAAAAAAACTCATATTAGTATAACCAACATACTATACACATAAGATATTTAAAAAGAAATACTCGATATCCTTATTAACATAATAAGGGTTCCAAAATGTCTGTCCATTCATTTGCCAATCAGTCAATTATCCAATCATTTGTGATGCAATTTGGGTATTGTAACAGATCTATTATAAGCTTAGGGCCAACATATACAATTTGGATTTGGCAATTTAAGAGCTAGTTACAAGTTCCTATGCTTACTGAAGCAACAATACCTACTAATATCATAATAAATAAATGTAATTTGATAACCCCTATTCATTCCTTAAAGAGGTTTTTTTTCAGTTTGAATTGTGAACTAAGTTTGAGCCACAATCATATATGACGATAGAATAACTGTTATAATTAGATGATTTCAAATCAGATCTCTGATTTCGTAGCTAAGACTAAAAGCATATTCATTCCTTACTTCATGAGATTTACAGTGCTTATGTGCAGTGTACCTAAGCAATTTGAATATTAGTCTCTCTTATTATAGGGCGTGACTTTGAATCCTGCATATACCATGTATTGTGCACATTGAAAATTAATTATCACTATTTATCCTGACAATTCTTCATAACGTTGTCACAGGCCTGCTGAGTCTAGCAATACATACTTGACAAATAACACAGGTATTTGATACAAAATTCAAATTTCAGTTAAAGGGGGAAATGACACAACTTTGGACTGTATGGAAAGTTTACTGGTAAGTAAGAATTAGTTTTATAAAGTAAAATCTACACAAATACATCGTTCAAAACATAATGTTTAATCTTCATATTGAATCATATTGAAGATCAAATGATGATTAGAAGACTGAATTTTACTTCACTAATTGCTTCTGCATAGCCGCAACTTGTTCGTCTTTCTTTCGCTGCTTCTCTCTCATAAGTTCGGCATCTCTACGTTTTCTTTCGGATAACGACAAGCCAGTTTTCTCACTGGCAGTCTTTTTCTTCTGCATTTCCTGTTGTTTCTTCTGATTTTTGGCTCGAGCTAAATCACGTTGATTCCCGCGAGTCATAATAGTTTCGATTCCTGACGCTGATAAACTGTTGATTGTATACTCCAAAATAAGTAAGGACGATACGCTAGTCCGGCCGAAACCTAGGACAACGCACCGCCCGGCTTTTCACCTATATGTAGATGTTTAAAGAAACTACAAGAGAAGAGTCACTTTACAAACGTAATTAATGCCTCAAATAGCTAAGGAACTTTCAGCTTCCTTTGAAACCAATATTTATTTTCGTAACAAATATAAGATTTTTATGAAAGTATCCCAAACTATAACAATCAGTAGACAGAATTTGACATTGACACCGGCTGTACATTACAGGTTTTTCATATTTTAGACATTTCAGATAACACACAGATCAAATATAGATTTGAGACAAATTATTTACTACAATAACTCACTATTCCGTCTACTACTACTAATACCTGTATACTAGTTAGTCTCGCTTTTTTATAAGCGATATATAAAGCCTAATTTAAGGGAAAGCGGATAATACTTCTAATATTAAAACCCTTTGTTTTCCAGGATGACTTTTTTTTTGTCAAAGGCCAATCCAGTTTATGCAATCAATTATTAAAAATCGTGATATATAATTTCCATGGTTATACCCTGATACAAGATAAGCAATCAATTTAATTATCTATATTAATACCTTCTATCTCTTATCTATATATCCTTCCGTTGCCCTGTAAACGTCCAAAGCATTCAGTTACTCCTTAATCACGTCTTTATTTTACCAAAAATGAGTTAACGCCTGACGCCGATCGCACAAAAATAAGGGAATTGGATATTTTATGGGTAATTCATAAATTTTTTATATTTTGGTTATTATCATTTTTTCGATTATGATATGTTGATACCGAAATATACCAATATCTATCGGTTTTCTGATAAGGCGTACCTATATTACCTATCGTACCTATATTTCGTATGCGAGATCTCCGTTCTCCGTCTCCGGTTTCGTCTGTCTCTGGTTATCTCACTCATTTCTGATAGTAACAAGTACCATAAAAATTGTACATTTATTTAAGTGTGATGACAATTAATTTGATATTTGGATTCGGTCTATTTCTGTTTTAGATTCTAAAATTGCCACATGAATTCATATTAAAGAATTAATTTTAATTTTTCAGTGGTAGGCTTTCCTGCATAACAAGGTTGGGTTGTATTAGTTTGCTATTTAAAAAGCGCGATCGTGGCGTTTTGCGACTTCGATTTAATGATTAGTCTTGACCTGGAACCTCCATTTGGGGTTCTAGGAACTGAAAGGGGTTGTGGTCCTAAAATGGATTTTAAATTACACGAATATACGCATGTCGTGATTGGTAAAGCGCCTGTATTCCGCCCTGGAGAGAATGCTGGTAGCAGCGACGCGCGACGTCAGTTCGATTGTTATGTACGCGTTTTGAAGGAGTTGAATTTGGATGTGATTGAAGTCGATTTTGGGGTAGAGTTTCCTGATAACATTTTTCTCGAGGACCTGGCTATAGTGTGCCATGGTATTGTCTTACTTCTAAAGCCGACATCAACGGAAGAAGAACAAGTGGTGAGAATTAAAAATCTTAATGTTCAGTAATATCTAATAATATCCCATATTCCTTGTAGCTTATTGGATTTTTGGATAAGGGCTACAGTCCCAAAACCACTTTGGGGCAACTTGAGCTTTATTTGGATGCCAAAGCCATCAAAATAAGATTATTTGTGGGTTCCCTGATGTTTCAGACAAAATAAGTTCACCTAACATGCCCTTGTGTGAGGTTTGAGTGGAGATGTGTGTGTGCAAATTTATTTATTATTGAGGATTGAATTACTTAATATAGCAGTGTACTTCGAATAAATGAATATTTCTTTATTGGCATTACTATGATTGGGGTAACATTCTCAGATCTTAACTCAAATTCAACATCTTAATGATACCAATGACAGTATGTCTGTATCAGTATATGGCATCACTCCTTATTATCAGAATGAAGTATTAGATGATTTAGTGGTAATTAATTATAGAGTGTTACGTTTCATTAAAATTGTTAAGTTGATTAATTTAATGCGAGTAGTTGTATACAAAGATTATTTTTTGAAGATTTCTAACTATTATTATTTTTATTATTCTATTCCTTACAAAAGTATGTTTCCACTCAAGTAAAACCTAGGTGTTGTCAAGACAAGAGTGAATTGGCTTATTCTAAATTCATTTCACTATCCAAGATCACATTTACTATCAAACATTAACTTATAGTATGCAAAAATGTCAGTGTAGTGATAGCCTAGTAGTTTGAATATTGGTCTTTTGAATGGGTGGTCCTTGTTTGAAACACTGTGCCCAATTTTTTAAAGTTATGTCTCAGAAGTTGAATATTACTGGAATTATTAAGGAAAATATCATGAGCAAACTTGCAATCCTGAGAGTTCTCCATAAAGCTCTCGAAGCTCTCTGTAGTCCACCAAACCGCACTTGGCTAGCGTGGTGGACTATGGCCTGTATCCCTAACATTGTGAGTCGAGTCCAAAACCAAAAAGTTGCACAGTTTTGGGTTGCAATGATGTAAAAATCCTATCCCCAATACTGTTCTCAACTAATCATCTAACACTATCAGATATTAAAATTGTAGAATACATATCTTACAGGTTGGATCAATAATTTTTTTGTTCCTTTTAGATTCAAGTACTGAGGAAGGTTCTAGAAAAAGATCTAGGACAGACCATTATTGAAATGACTGATCCAAATGCCAAGCTTGTTGGCTCTGATGTATTGTTTACTGGTAAATATCAGTGATTATTAACTAAAAATAGTACAATGCAACTTGATTTTTTTACCAAATTTTTTATAAAGCTTTAGGCAATAATTATATAAATTATATAAGAACACTTGTTTCATCCTTTAAAATAATTTCAATTTCATTATTTCTTTATAGAAGATTATGTTACAGATTTAGTTTCGCATTATAACAAACTATTTAATTGGTAAGATTTGCATTATTTTTGTTGTAAAGTTATCAAGTTTTGGTATGAGCATATTTAAATTTTTTTTAGGGCGCGAGTTCTTTGTGGGAATATCTGAAACCAGCAATGAGGCTGGCGCAAATGCTGTGGCAGAAGCATTTCCAGAATATCCTTGCACTCCTATTACTGTATGTTGATTTTATTTATATTTTTATCAGTTGAATGTTTTTTCTGAGTGTAAAAATATGTTTATATAAAAATAAAAAAAATAAGAATATGGTATATAAAAATATATTTGTGTTTATCAACTGATAATGTAATCAAGCAACTGCTTGATCTTTATGATATTGCCAGTCAGAGGTCAGATGATGTGCTTGTACTAAGATATTTATTTATGAATATATTATTCTACAGATGCCAGATGAAGTGCACCATTTGAAGAAGTATGTCACCGTGGCTGGCCCAGACATACTCTGTGTGGCTTCTTGTGATGACACCACAGATATTATAAGGAGGATGGAGCGTGAAGCCAATTACTCTTACAAGACTCTCACCGTACTTGAGGAAGAAGCTTCAAACTGTCTCTTCGTGAATGGGACTTTGATTCATCGTGCCATTGAAGAGATTCCAAAGTCCTTTAAGGTAATACCTCCAATTTCCTATCCTCAGTCTTGAGCAGAAACCTGTACTGACATGTAGGTCATTTTGAAATTATAGGTGTGTACGGTTTTTAAATAAAAATTAAATTTCTGTAATGTAAATCATAAATATGTCTGCATTCTTTTAAAAAAAAATGTTTTTCTTAAATCAAATTTTAGTTTACTTGCAAAATTATGTTTTTAATATAATTCCAGATTTTCTGCGAGAGGATTGACTTCGCTCGTCGTTCTATCTGTTTCTCTGAACTCGCTTCGATGTCTACTGGATTGACTGCCTGTTCCCTATTGGTACGAAATCCTTAAAATCCATAACGTTATCTTACGCGCAATGTATATTTATTATTTATCTAACGCATTATCCATTTAACAGTCTTCTTTAGCTCTAATTATCGTTTTTAATACAATTTGACGTTGACGCGGGAAATGACAGATGTCAAACAAAAAGTTATGTGACTTGTTCTACTAGCCCGTGTTTTGTGATTCCACCCACCTCAATATTATCATAATATTAATGTTCCAATTGCGTATTTCTGTCATTGAAATTAAATTAGCATATGTAATCTATACGTTAGTCGTATAATATTGTAGCTGGATATTAAACTTCAAAGATTAACATAAAAGACGATATGGCACTGTAAAATTGAATTATATGGTAATTATTATTTCATTCCGATTTCCGTAACGCTTCTAAAATTATGCGTTAAGAATGACAAAGATAAGCGAACTTTTTAGCATGTTAATTTTGAGTTAGCGAAAATTGGTTAGAAATGGTTTTTGTGTGATATACGATTACTTATATGTTAATGTAAACATTTTTTTAAGGTTAAAAGCGTTTTCCTTGCCTTTGTTATATGTCTTTTCTCATTGCGCGTTAAAAAAATATTATTAAACAACTATGACAAAAGGGTCTTGCAATCTATTTGTTCGTACAGATAAGTATAAAATATTAAGAATAGTTGATTCCATCTATGGTTAATAAGATATTAACTAAAATAATTTACCAATGTTTATTATTATATGGGTGTTTAAATATATTCAGATATGCTTATTTTATTCACTCAATGTATTTATTTTTAAATGTGTCTAATTTAATTTGTAATGCCAAACGCCTTCCGAATCCGCTCATACCGGGGAATAATAAAAAAATAATTTTAAAAGAGGGATTTAAAAAATGAACATGCTGAATGATTGAGGAATAAAATAATTGTGTAATATGTAGTTATATAATATTTATCTAAATATTTATGCTATGTATAGACATTAGATTATGTATGATTAAATTTATTTATTGCCATTCATATTCTGTAGATCACAGCAAGTTAGAAACGGGATGGTATATTTGACAGATACTGTAAAATCGATCCAAACAATGTTTGATTTATTTTAAATTCATACTCTTCCTACAATTTGTGTTAGTCAATAAATTTGATTACATATATTATATATTTAACGTAATTTTAGTAAAACAATATTGACTAAATAAATTGCTTCAAAATATTCCATCACAGGCCTTTAAAATTTATGTATTTTATTTATTTAACAGAATACCCCCTTTTAAAGGCGTTTTTATAGAAGGTGTACGACACGGAATTAGTAGAAATTCTAAAGTGATGAAGCGTTAATGCTTAATATAATATAGGTATGCTTTCATTTTTTAAATGCATTTATGAATTTAAATATTGAAGGGAAAAGGCAATTCAATTTTTTTCTTCAACTTTTGCGTCAAATAATCCTATTATTGTAGCTCCTTCGAATGAACGAACAACCTTCAGAACATTTGTACTGCATATTTATTAATAGTTTAGGTTACCTGACTCAAAAGTTTCTTGGGTCTGGTCAAAATTTTTTGGGTTACAGAAAGGTTGCTCTTACCGTCGATGTAAGCAAAAGGAAGGAACTTAAATCACTGTATCACATGTTGTGTCATTCATTTTAGTATATTTATTGATATATATTTTAGCAATAATAAGTAAATTTACTTGTATGGAGAGTTTTTAAACATAATCCCAGCACTGTATCACACAAGTTTGATCATTTAAATATATTATTTGACATATTTTACCAATAATAAGGAAATTTACACATATGGAAAGTTCTTTTAACAATGCAATCACTGTTCCAGAAGGCGTATCGCTCATTTTAATATATTTTAGCAAAAATAAGAAACATTACGCCTACAGAAAGTTGTCACTCCTTGTGACACCTTCATCACTATTGATAATTATTGCAACATAATTAATATTATGCACATTTCAAAGATCAATATTTTAGTCTATTTTATCTATATGATCAGTATATATCGTTCAAGACTTTATAAATTACTGACATAACATAGATATTTAAAGCTACTTTTACGAGTGGCTTTGGTTGTGTAAGCGTTATTTATATTTAATTGTTAGAAATAGTTAACTCGAGCTCTGTATTAATAATCGTATTTCAACCTAGGAATGCAAGAATAGAGTTGATTATTCCTAAAAAATTCAGTGCTTTTAAGCCCTTAGGAGATTTAATATGGACCTAAGACATAAGACGATGTAATGTTTACCTCAAGCCTAGTTAGTGCATATCCATTCCCTAAGCAGCAAGACTGAGTTCCAATTTCAAATATGTAAAAGCTATTGTATGAACAATAGTATATTTAATTCCAATTAGATTAGCATACTACCTATACATTCCTAAATAACTGTTTTCCTATTACTCAGGACCGTCTTAAAAAGAATATAATCATAATTTGTTCACTTGATCGTTTTCGGATGTCACATTAAAATCACTGCTGGTTAAAGGATCTGATTATAAGTCAAAAGTTTTACCCATGTACGTGGTAAATTTTTTGGTAGTGATAAAAGTTTTGAATGTTTAAAATTGTAGTAAGATTAATTAAATGATTTCGGTGCTGAAGAATAGATTTTGATGTGAGATATTTGAAAATGAACATGTTGAATTATTTTTATTTCGCTAATATATTATGGATGTGAGCGAGAAAGATATAATTGTCGACGTAGATATTGTGGCGATGCCGCATTTAATTATTTTAGAAGACGGTCCAATGAATTCACTACTTTTACAAATAACTTAGAAACCATGTACCTGTATTATTAACTAAGTATATCACCCTCTATTATACCTATATTTCAAATTTGGCGGCTAAATCTAAACAAATATGTCGTGTTCTTAGTAGATTTTGAAGTTATATTTTTGAAGCGTTAAGAATGAAATGTCAAATTTTTGCTATCATTTTAAAATTGTTTAGTTTTTAATATACTGAAATGAAACGTGAATTATGAAATGTATCATAAATGCGTAACAAAAAAAAAATAATGAAAACAATAAAATTTGTCATTAACGCTACAGAAGTATAACTTGTTACGTGCGTACATAAGTACACACACACATTTTTTGACATTTTAGTAATTTCGTGCATTATCATATTGCAAGTTGATTGTTCATTGTTCACATAAAGTCATCATCTCACAATAAAGTCATCATTTCGATATTTACTTGGTCGTTTTTGAATATTCTTCTTCTTCACAAAATATACACTATCCTGTCATTCGTTATTTTATTATATATTTTTTTTATTTTAATGTAGGTAACATATTCTGAAGCTCGCTTGCTTTGCGAAAGTCGTAATAATCGCATTGTTATAATTTTATTATTTTTACAATCTATATGCTACATTTGGTAAAATCATATACTAAACTTTCTTAGTACAAAGTAGAATTTCGATGTAATGACTAGTGGAAGGTTTGCTTGCATCTTGAATTACTTTTAATATTATGTTATTTTAAGAAATAAGCTGAGCGAGCTGTGGAATATTTTATTATTTTTCGTATGTTAATATAGAGGATGCACAAATACTAATGTACCTTTCATGGCGTGGCCGAATAATACGTTTGAGTAGCTGTATAACAACAGACAACAGTAGATATAATTTTATAATCAACGCGGTAATTCTGTAATGTAATGTAAAAAAAATATATTCACAGTGATTTCGCTCTGAGGTAATAAGGGTAAATGTTTTGGATAGTCCACAATAATTACCATTTACTAGCAATAAAATTACCAAACCAATGCAACGGCATTGCCGCGTATATTTTAATTTTCTTGTATTAGAATGTTTCAGAGTACTAGATGCATGAATTCTTATAACAATTTATTTTAATTTTTAGATAAGTTTTTTGAACTATTTGACTTCCAAAGTAATATACTTAATATGATGTTTTGAATGTTGTATCCTATAGAACGCAACGTTTCTGTTACAAATAAAATATTTTAAAATTTTATGTGCCGTTCAAGGTCTCGACACAGACGGCTATTTTTAATTGCTGATAAATAAAATTTTATTCAGAATTTATTACAATAATTAAGATAGAGCTTTATCTAAGCATTTATTTTATGTATATAATCTTAATAAGTGCTTTGATTATAACTGTTTAAAATGGAATATTTTATTTCCATGCCTGTCATAGGTTGATAAAGTTGACAAAGAGTCGTTGCGATTACGTGATTTTTTTTGTCTAAAACGTATTTAAATTTTTTCTTATTGTTGAGGGTATTAAGCAAATTAAAAAAAATTAGTTGATGCAAGCGAATTTGTATTATGTTTTGGTTCTTGGGTTTCGGCTCCTTACATACTTATTCATGTAATAGTATTCGTTATATTATTTGCATGGTGTATGGAGATAGGAGAATTAGAGATTTTTACGTAACGAGTTCTGCCCATAATTTTAAAATTAAATATTTTTATTTCATATCAATTGACATAACAAAATATTTAAAAAAAAATTGTTTATAAAAAAAGCTATGACATTTTGGCGTAAGTATCAGTAAAAAGTTGTTGTACAAGCGCACGCAGTCTTGTGTGCGATAGAGACAGATAGACACAACTTGATAAAACTATACAACAGTAACAGAATAAAATGAATAAAGCTTAAGTTGTAAAACAACAGTTAGGTTATCGAAAGGAAAAATGAGAGATCTCTGGAAAATGTAGATGTTTTAAAATGTAATTTGTCGTGATTTTCAACGTAATATTAAATCTTGCCAGTTTCGTATATATTATCTTAATTATTTTTATTTAAAGAAAAAATATAACAGTCAATACAAATAGTAAAACGATTAACAAATTACTGTTTTATGATTTACTTTTCAATCAAATCACAATTTAAAAATAGAATTTACTTCAAAAAATAGAGGTTTTTTTTTATTTTGTTAATAATTCCAAATCCATGTTTTGTGTTTTTGTCTTTTATTATAATAGCGTCGTTAGTGTATAGACGTCATTAGATTTATTATATAACTCGCACAAATTTAGCTTATATCCAATATTGCACGTATTAATTATGCACCTGAGTATTTTAGCATTCCTTAGTATTATTAAATTAATAATTATGTATTTGTGTATTCCTTGAGCTGCTTGTATAATCGTTATTTATACAACTTAAATTATCATTAATTGAGATTCTATTTATGAGAAGTGTATGAAAAACTGTCTCAATTGTAAGTGCGACAGCGATCGACAAAATGACGCACACATTGACAATAGTATCGCAAGTATACCATTGTTTTGTCACACGTATGCTTTCCTGTAAATTAATGCATCTCAAAAGTTGTTGCAATATTTTGTCACATCGCTGTCGCACGGATGCAGTTGAGTTGTTCTAAAATGTTCTGTTTTAAAACTACAACAGACTCTTTTATCTAGTATAACGCCTTACTTAGTTGTAATAAGGAAATTTATGTAATATGGTTTGAACTTTGAGTCATAATTTACCGATTACGTTCTTGAACTATTGTAGTAATAATTTTTATAATTTTAATCATTTATAACAGATCAGTAACAGTTATTTGTTGTTGTTCAACAGTTTTGTAACAAAGGGGTGATACGATGGGTAAAATTTCACAGCCCCCTAGATGGAAGGATCCCTCGGTCTAAGAAAGTGAGCGAAGGATTCACAATGTCATACACAAATTGAACAAAATATGTAACTGGTACGTTTTCGATGAGGGCTTTTTCCGTTGAGTTTCCCGCATTAGTTACGCTACTGTGCTTGAACCACTTGGCCATATAGGATGTACATACATATATCTATCACATAATCTTTGTTTTTGAATTCTAGTCTTAATCGTACATGCAAAGCCAATTAGTTTGCAAACTTATCTGAATGTCAAAACTAAATTGAGTCTCGATAGACGTAGTAAGAGTTTATAAAATGTACTTCATACTCAGTTTCAACATTTTTTTTATAAATAGAACCTCATAATCGTAAGCTTTTCTGATTCGTGTCTGCTATATTTGAATCTCATTTAATTTTATATATGTACGTGTTTAATACTAAGCTCAAAAGCAGTAATGACATTATTGTAGTATCGATTGAAATAAATATGAATGAGTGTAATATTTTGTTTTATTTTTGGCCTATTGATCTGGAATAACACTGGAAGCTTATAGCCTCGGTCCAGGTTGACTTGAATATATTAAATCTCATTTTATATGGCTAGTTTATGGGTTACGAATCATGTTAACCAGATACCATAGATAAGTCCTCCACAGATATGAGGAGAGAAATGTACTCAATAGTGGGAAAGTAAATTGATGCACCTAAAGAATCGTTAAACCGTGCTACTGGTGGCTGTTTTTAAGATTTTACACAAATTTGCTTTTGAATAAAATTTTTATAACAGATTTTCAATATATTAATGCAATACAAAAGTGGATAACTCACAAAATTTATTCTTTAAAGTGAAGGAAAGCGCCACCTATATTGTAGATAGAAAATCACCAAGTGCTTACAAATATAGTTTTTTAGGAGATAATTAAATTTTAATAAGTCTTTCCCAAAGTTTTGCTTACCTATTGAAGCCGTTGATTTAAATATTTAAAAACACAACTTTTATTTCCTTTGATTTAATTAATTTTATATTAGTAACAACGCCACCTAGTACTCCATCACCATATATCTCCACCCATACTCAACGCTATCTAGTAATAGGTGTACTCGTGACGCAAGTAGACGAACAATTTTTTACCAAAACGTTTGCATAAAAAGTACATACGGTTCCGTATAGATGGCGCTTTATAGTGTTGAAAATTACCTACATAGCTACAGCTCTGCAAGCGCCCACAAAACAGGGTCCGTATTTACAATTTGACTTGCAATAACTCTAAAAGACTAGTTCTTTATTGTAATTCGGTCCCCCGACCAGTTGGACTGGCGACCTGAAGAACACAACGGGTATTCGCTGGATTGAAAAGGCTCAGAACCGGCCAGAGTGGCGTAAGTTAGAAAAGGCCTATGTCCAGCAATTGATATCCCCAGGCTGATGGATGCATTCGGAATCTCCTCTTAGTTCTATGAAGTTAGAGAGGGCGGAAGGGGGGTGTTTCGTAATGACGCGACTTAGGGAAATAGGAATTAATTTACACAGGCAGTATACTTTAGAGGATCTTCATAAACACAAGAAATAAAGAAAAATGTTTATAGTCTATATCGGATCGGGCGTTTGGAAAAGTAAAGCAGTTCAGTTTCGGAAGCGAACCCCATAGGAAGAAGTTAGTTCTTAAACTATTTCGCCTTTCAAGAAAATAAACATATTTGGTAGATCTACTTATGAAAGTATAATATGTTATGTATAGTACAATTTCTCATCTTGACATATTTTGGAAACAGTTTTTATAAAAACACTATAAGTTACACAGCTATAGTAGTATTTTGAAGCACCAATTAAGAACAAGGTGTGCCAAAATCAGAAAGATAGACTATTCGTATGTTGATATGTGGGTATGTACATACCAACGACGGCAAACAATAAAGGCGGTACTCTAAAGAGTTACGTCTTAAATGATTTCTGTCTTCGATATTGATGAGTAAATTTATTTTTAACGCGCGGCTCCAGGGCACACGCATTTCCACTTTTTTGTAACATTATTTGCACCCGTATTGAATTGGTTTCCGATTGGTGGTTCCAGGGTTTATAAACACACCCGGGACTTTTCCAAATAGCACGCCGGAAAATTTATAGCGGGAATAAATTTTCAGCTCAAATGTAAAGTTTAGAGGCAATTGATACGGTTTTGTGTTTATAGATTTCTAATAACAAGTTGAATGTAAAAAACCCATTTATAAAAATACAGATGAACAGCTGAATGATTATCAAAAATTCGGATAGGTTTCGATTTATCCTTTTTAGGTATGGATTCTTAAAACCTTTATGTAGGTAGGATAAGTATGGTCAGGTGACGAAATATTCTACTTTTTTCTATGGTAGGGATTACCTATTGACATTGATGGAAGGACTCTTTAGTTTCAAGGAAAACTACTTATTCATTCAGATTTGTAAATTTAGGAAAAGATTTTGCATCGAGCACATTTTCGTTTCATAGAATCGTTTCGTAATCATGAAAGCATTACCGGAATAGAAAATTTTTGTTCGGCTTTGGAGAATATTAAAAAAACAGATGGTGCTAATTTTACAGGCTTTTATAACATTGTCTCATTTTATAAAATCATGGGCTTAATTTTTTAAACTTTAATTTTTTTCCTTTTAGCGTCTTATAATAAAAGCATCTTTTTTTTTAAATATATAATAATTTATTTTCGCTCACATGAAAATTACACTTTAATCCGTTCAACGGTTAACACGTGATGGAAAAACTAACATCCAAACGTACGAATATCCAAACAACTTCTTTAGATTTTTTCATATTTACGATTGGTTTTAGAATATTAATGGAATGTACAAAATGTGAGTATATGTGGTTTAAGTTTCTAGAATATGTACCTGACCGAACAAAATAATAAAACAAAATAATAAAAGAAATTATTCTATTGCAAGGGGGGATTGTCGCTGTAAATAAATAGCCATAAAGTCTGTCAGGTTATGATAGAAAATATAAAAGAACAAAATCATACTTGGCTTACATAGAGGAATGTCAGGTGTGGGATTCGAACCCACGCTCCCTGTAGGGAACCAGAGATATAGCACTGGTGCCTTGTCCACTCGGCCAACCTGACTTGAGAGAGAGGACGGAATATTCTGTACTGTATCGAATCCTGCACATGCGCAGTACGTTCTAAACCAATGTCTATGAAACTAAGGCAAATGGATACTGAAGGTTTTATCATAGTATAACTGCGAGTTAGCAGTGATAGCTAATTATTTGAGAGTTAGTCTTTCGAACCGAACCTGATGAACGTTAAAACCTTGTACGCACCTCAGCAGTTATATGTGTTTTACAAGCGAATTATCATTTACTTAGGTAAAGGATATCTTGAGGAAACGTGCGTGGTGAACATGTGTCCTGTCCTATGTTGGATGGATGTTTGTTACTCCTTCTCGCAAAAACTACAGAATTAATCTGAATGAGATATGGCACCGATAGACTACAGTCTGGAATTAATAATATAATAAATATCTTTGGACAACTCACACACGGCCATCTGACCCCAAACTAAGCGTCAGCTTGTGCTATGGTGATCAGATAACTGATAAACATACAAATATTCTTTTAAATACATACTTAAATAGATATTTCTATTACACACCCAGACACACAGAACAAACTTTCCTGCTCATCATCATTTGACCTGGGTGGGATTCGAACCCACGACCACCGGTGTAGTAGTCAGGTTCACTAACCACTAGACCAACCGGCCTGTCATACAGACTACTTTACTTTTACACAGACTACTTTTTATATACATATATGTATACTACGGGCTAAACCGTAGACGGGCCCTAGTACAGCATAAACACGATCCACTAACCACCACACCTAACGCAACTTAATCTAAAATAAATTATTATAAAAACCTTTTTAAAACGAATCTTGTATTATAAGGTGCTAAAAGGAAAAAAATATATAAACAAATTAAACCCATGATTTTATAAAATTACACAATGTTATAAAAGCTTGTCGCGAGAATACAAAAATATACAAACAATTTGTTTAGGAGGTTCTCGCGACAAGCTTTTTTCAACTCACAACCGTTGTAATGTTTTTGTCTTTTTATGTCTATTTTTGTAGTTTGTACTTGTTTTTGATCAATACTTAGTTTAATATCTCTTTTTCAAACATATAATGAGTAGTTTAGTGGAAGAAAAACCTCGTTTGTGTAAGTTGGTGAAAACCCTACGAAAGATTTTTTATGGTTTGTTTACGTTTATTCCGATTCGAAGTTGCATCGAGTACAGGATACCAAATAAACTCATACCAAATAAACTCCGTCTGTCAGGTACACTTATAACAATGCTATAAAATGTCTCTGCTTTCAGTTTCGATCGGTTTCAGTAATTTTGGAACCTTTTTATTTTCATTTTAAATGAGACCTCAGATATTTTTCTTCCTGCTTATTTCGTGTCTACCCTTGCTGAGATAGACAAATGTTAGCGTAGTTTTTATAAAGCAGATGATAGGCAGTTATTGCGTAACGAGACTACGTATTTTGTGATACATTAGTAAATTTCACGACTTTTGCTAAACTATTGGTTCTTAAGACAAAATATGTATAATATTTGAATTTAAATTGTACCTATACAGGTATTGATACACCTTCAAGTACTTTTTACTTAATTTTAAATCTCTGTGAAGAACCGTTGTAACTTTCTTTTCAAGAGAACGGAACAGTAATAAGAAAGTGGACGTAAGATGCTCTCCAGTAGTTTCCTTTTTAAATTGAACCAACGTTCAAGTCTCGCATACTGAGTGTTCCGTATTAAGTTTCTTATCTACGAGAAATTATAAAGCTTCGACCGACTAATAGCCCACAATTGAGAACAGGACCGTATTTTCTATCATGCTCGGATGCTGTAGAGTTTGCAGCCAATTCAATTGCTGGAAGTATTTGTGCCCGCCAAGTGCCTACTTATTGATATACAGGTAGATAAAAATAAAAATCAGGACCACAGTTTTACGTGCCTTCCGAAGCACTGATGCGCGTAAGGTTTTTTGACATTAGGTCACCTATCCACTTACGTCCCCTGTTGCTTAACACGGCTGATCATTAAGGACTTATAAGGGCCGTAAACCTCCTTTAACTTTGATACACCAAACCCTCGTTGCAATACCTCTTCCACTACTGGACTCGGGTCTCCGCTCATAATGTGAAGAGTTGAGGCCTTAGCCAACTGTGGATTGGTGGCCGCCCACGGTCATAAGGAACACCAGACTGAGCAGTTACTAACGCGTTGCCCGCCAGACAGAAAGCAGTAGACACACACCGAAGAAAAAGATAAACAGACAAAAGAAGCAGTATATCGCTGAAGCGACCGGAATCAATAAGGACGTCAAATGACTCTTTACCACACACCTTCAAGAAGTTGGAAGAAGAAAGAGATGGAGGATGACTGAAGGAGGAGGAGAAAAAGAAGATAAGGAGGACAATAAGGTTCATATTTCAAATCATATGATATATTCATAGATTAAAAAAAATACAGTTTTTAAAAATAACTATTTATTATACGGAACCCTGAACAGCAACTTTGAGTAAGTACCTTCCTCAATGAAAGTTGACGACCGAAATACATTGGTCATATTAAGTTATAAAACTACCCACCTAAGTTCAACTTTAGTGCTTGATTTTAAGAGAGCTTTTAAAAATATAACGAAAGCAAGATTTACAGGGTTTGCGGTTCTACCTACTAAGGAATTTTGTATTTATTTATTTATTTATTTATTAGACACACCAACAACATAACATATACAACATTCATAACAAATCTTATACATCTAAGACACCTCACCTCGACCTCTATAATTATGTGGGTACATATGAAAGAATGTACGAACTTTATAAAAAATATAAATTGAAAATATATACTTAATCTTTTTTGCTCCTACTTTTAGTAGTAGCTATAAAATGACATGATCAACAAATATTTGGAAGTTAAGGGTTTTTAGGTTAAGCTTAAATAGTTTTCAGTTAAGAAAAGATAAGATGCTACTATCTGCTATCTCTCTATTGAGAGAAACATTAATACAGTGAATTATTTTTCAGCTTATTCAAGGAGAAACTCATAAAAAATTTAACCGCTCCTGACAGAAAGAAAGAAAGAAGAAGAAAGAACATATAATAAAAATACAAATGACCAATATAAATAAAAGAGAACAAACTTGCAATACACAAAACATAAAAATTCATACATACCATATACATATAAAACAGAAAAATACATAAAAAAAACAAAAACATTTATATAAATAAAAGAAGAAAAAGAAAAGAAAGCTAGAAATTGTCACAATGTGCTGCAATATATGTATATGCAAGAAGGAAACTCGTTCAGCATTGTTTTGATTTTCGATCAAGACTGCTATTTTCAATGAGGGTGTCATTGTTTTCTTGAGTTTTCTCAACTGTTAAGCGCAGAATGATCAGAGCGAGAGCGTATTTTTTAACTTAAGTGATAACTAAAGTAATTGTAACTAATATAGTAATTATTTTTACTATGGCGATCAGACAACGGATAATCATACATATATATTCTTAAATACATACTTATATAGATATGTACACCCAGACACGCAGAACAAACCTTCCTGCTCTTAATAGAGAAGTTTGACCTGAATAAATAAAAAATGTATATTTATATTTTATCGATAATTAAGACATATCCATACGTTGATACACACACTTATACATATGAATATTTTTAAATGATCACAGATTTTTGCGCATTAATTAATATTTGTTTATATTAAGATACAATGTGTAAGTGTGTGTATAAATGTATAAACGTATGGATATGTAAATTGTGTCATGACAATAAATTGTTAAGTCAGATGTCCTAAATTTTATTAAAAACTGTATTACTTCTTTTTATTTTAATGAAACTCGGGGGAAGCCGCGGTCTACCACCTAGTTACTAAATAATAAAGTTACATTACACATGCATACCTATCTGTTTTTTATGTACATATTTACCTGTTTTGTATGGAAAAATATTCGGCACTGCACCTAATGTTAGTTTTTAATCTGCCCCATATTTGAATTTGTATTAAGCGTAATTTTAATATATTTAAATATTATAAGCTTGTGTACATAAAACCTCGTGACCTACTGGAAAGTGTCGTACGTAAAAGTATGAACTTTCCCAATGTTGAACCAGGTTGCCTCGCCTAAAGAGTATCAGAGGAGGTTTAGAAGTAAGTATGTATAGACCGTTTTTTCATGCGTACAAAACTAGTCAACAATTTTGTGTCAAAACAATATTTAACGTTTTTCCATTATTAAAAAAAACCTGTTTTGTGCCGTATTGGGCCACCCTCTGGCTTGAATCAGCCGCCAAATGATTCATCTGGCATGGAGCTTGAGAACCAGTTCTCTTCTTCTCTCCGTCGTTTAGTCATCCAACTTCTCGTTCTTCTATCACCCGTTCTGAAGCAGTATGTTGTTGGTGTATGGGGTCATTTGATTTCGTTATTGATTCTGATTGCTTCAGCAATAAACTGCTTTCAAACATAAAGCCAATCTCCACAAATAACAGAATTTAAGCTTGTTAAATATTTTTTCTTTCTTTTAACACTACTCGTTTAAATATTTGTCAACAATTTCATGAAACTAATGAGAATAGTGAAACTGACGTCAAGGACGACTATGGGACGAGGAATCCCGCAGCACCATCCGATTTTTTTTAATGTTTGTACATTGTTCTTAAACTTGAGTTTCAGTTAGTGTCACCCCAAAAAAGGTGACACCGTGTGCGCCAGCGGTCGCCCCCCGACGCGACTTAACTATAAGTACATCTTCTTCGTATTTGAAGTCACGATTTGCTCTGTACGTCTGTACAGTCCCAAGGCCAAGCATATTATTTGAGATTCTTATATGAAATAAGCGGCTTAGGTGTCTTCCTACGTTACGATCAGGCGCTTTTTCACCATTTTTTACCAGTGTATTATTGTTATTACACTGTACCATATATATTTTATTTTATTTTTACAAAATCCACAGCTCTTAAATTGTGAAATATAAATATATCCATCTTCTATCACCGTATTATTATAGTTAAGGTGATGCAAAATTTTATATACAGGTTGTCCCAGAAAATAGTATCCCAGAAAAATCGGAAATCCGGTGGTAGAGCCCACCCTTGGGGTATCTGAATCACCTCCATGTATGTTCCGCAATTTTAAGTAGTTTTCGAGTTATGAATTTTTTTCTGTATTTTTGTGAATTAAGACCTGAACAATTAAAATAAAATCTAAAAACAAAGAGTAATATTTCAATTTCTTTTTTTTGTAACTGCTGCGACATGATTTGTACTTGTATGCTTAAAAGAATCAACTTCTTAAGTTTGATGAAAACTATGAAAATTAGGTGCAAAGTGAAAAATTTACGTTCTATGTTCTGTAATTTAAAATTTCAACTTTAAATTAAAAATCTATACAGGTAACTTCATGGTTCCTAAGTAGGTTTAAAAAATTCTGCAAGCTTTCATCTTTCATAATCAATTAAAAAAAGTAGTACGTAAGGGGCTACCTTTGCTAAAATCTGTTTTCAAAGACAAGCTGCAAAATTCTTCAAATTTTTCATATCATTACAATAACTGGTTTTTGTAATTTTATCATCATCAAGCATTATGCTTGACCGATAAACTAGTTTTTTGATGTGATAAACAGACAAACGAACAGATTAGGCAACCTTATGGTAGGTGAACACCGCCGCCTGGACATTAAACACCAGGCTGGGGTGCTTCTAACGCTACTTGCCAGGAAGCAAGTCATAAACCCCCACACGCGGGAAAGAGATAGAAAAAAGAGAAACAGCATACTACAACCTACATTATATATGCAGAGATAGAATTAATTCGATGCTCAATTTCGTCACAAAATCTTTATCAAATCTTTACGTCTTATAATATTCTTTCTAACTCTAAAACCTAAACTGACATGACTAATTGTTTTTTTTCTATTTTGTTCAAATATACAACTGAACTCATTTTCTAAGAAGTATACAAACAGAAAAGTATAACACAATACTTAAATAAACTACACGAAATAATATTAATCATTCCGAAACACACACACACACATATTAACTTAAGTTAGGTGTGTGCTTAACATTGATAAGTATTAAGTAAGCTTGTTTAATGATGAAGTTCGTCATCGTTTAAATTTAGTTGCTGACGGTTTTCATACCTGCCATTTGTGTATAATATATGAGTATGTTCAATAATTAAAACAATTTCATTATTTATATTTAAAACAATTCTATTATTTATATTTAAAACAATTCTATTATGTAAAGTATTAGTATACTTTTGTTGATCAACTAGTTATGTATGAATGGAACATTTTTAAGTGCTTGATCATAAAATGTTATGTTAAAATGTTACTTAACTTTTAAGTCAACTTTTGAATTTTTAAACTACTTGTTATTCTTAACTAGGGTGCTCCCGCGGCTTTGCTCGCGTCATGTTCATAATTTCATTCCGGTGCGTTCCTATAACTATTCCTATATCCCATAATGTGCATTGTAAAATAGTATTCGATTTAATTAAATTTATGGTTCAACAGCTTGGTCATATTGGCTTCCACATAACAGATAGACATGCCGTCGTGGACTTTTATTTAGAACTACTCGAGACAAACAATTCCACTGTACATCATCTTTGTGTATATCCAATGGTTTAGGCAGCGTACGTCAAGATAGCTTTCAGAGGGCAAATTTTATAGACCTAATTGACTTGTATCGTTTTATTATTACCAAAACTACATAAAATCATAAATTGTAGCCTATATTTTATTCTGAAGTATAACCTATATTACTGTAAAGTTTTATCCAAATCTGTCAAGTAGTTTTTTCGTGAAAGAGTAACAAAGATCTATACATACATTATAAACTTTCGCGTTTATATTATTAATAGTATAATTTTCCATTTCCAATCCAAAAGTGACCATTACTGCTTTATTAATATTTATATAATTTCTTTACAATATTCGATCACATTTTCCTACAAACTGCGTAGTATTATGTTTTCCGTGGTACCGTGGACACTGTTTCCCTGCTATGTCTCTTCAAGACAATCGCGATTGTAAAAGAAAAAGTTGGACATGTCATCTAAATGAAGATACTCACCAAAAATCACCTTCATAACAATCATGTGGAAAAAGTATACAGGTCACTACGGACTACTAGTTTAGTATAAAGTATGAGTGTGTGACAAAGAACAAACACATTTTTTTAAATTCCATTCCGATATATTTACGGCAGTGGTTCTTAACCTTTTAGTGATGTAACCATTTGACAATATCGTTGTCTACCCTCGCCAATTAATACCACTAATTGATTCAAGGTAAGTAAAATAGAGTAGAAGTAAAGTTGAAAATTAATAAATTACTAATTTTTAACAATTTTTCAGGTGGTTTTGAGGACCACTTCACTTTCTCCTTGGGACTATCAGGGGTCCGTGGTCAAACGGTTAAGAACCCCTGCTTTAGGGTAAAAGCCCCGCATTAATCATTTGATGCCTTGAAATATCACTACATAGTATAAAACAAAGTCGCTTTCTCTGTCTGTTCCTATGTATGCTTAAATCTTTAAAACTACGCAATTTTTGATGCGGTTTTTTAAATAGAGTGATTGAAGAGGAAGGTTTATATGTATGCATAATATATATAGTATATAGAGTAGAGAAATACT
>DWJZ01000624.1:0-29919 GCA_018249125.1 Asbolis capucinus
TACACCCAGACACACAGAACATACATTTCTGCTCATCACAGAAAAGTTTGACCTGGGTGGGAATCGAACCCACGTCCTCCGGTGTAGTAATCAGGTTCGCAAGCCACTAGACCAACGGCCTGTCGAATTACAATATGTGAAAAAGAAAATACACACGAATTAAATACTTCAGCCTTCTTTGAAGTCGATAAAAATAAAATGGTTAGATTATTTTACGCAGAAAAAGGAACCATAAGAAACTTTCAGTAACTTTTTAAGTGAAACTTCAAGATTACTTTCTAATAATACTAAAAACAATGGCTAATACATAAGATATTGTCGTAGGCATATACATATGTATAAGGGATTTTCTAATCAGGCGCAGTGTTAGCAAGAAACGTGTTAATCGTTTCATCAGCGAAAACAATAGGTTCGGTTATTTTCCATTCAGTGCCCTAAGTACTAATACACTTGTAAGGGTACTACTAATTATTCTAAAGTGATGTACCCAATTCATTTTTAATTACTGTATCTATACAAATAAATACAATTAGGCTGTCTGTTTTTAATATAAAATTAATTGCTTTTTACTAAATGCATATGTTTACTTGCACAGTACAAATACCATTTTTTTTTGTTTGCCTGTTTGGTGCGGCTAATCTCTGGAAAGACTGAACCGATTTTGTCAGGACTTTCACTGGCAGATAGCTGATGTAATAAGGAGTAACTTAAGCTTATTGTAAAATTATAAAGTATCGTAAAACCTGCGAACTAAACTCTCATATCCTTTTTAAATTCGACTCGGACGAAGTCGCAGGCATAAGCTAGTAGTAAATATTATTTAGTCGTACCATCGTGACCATTTCTCCTCATCACATATTTTCAATTAGTATGCAATAATACACTGTATTTTTGTAATATTTGCATATTAGAAATATTGCACCCAAATTCAATGTACAATGATTGTACATAACCAATATGCGTGAAGAATACTTACAAGAAGCCGAATGTAATTTAAGCTCCGACAGCCAGGGAATGTGTAATTTCATCTAATTTAATTTTTTTGTGTTAGAATCATGTCAGATTGTACTGAGCGTGTATTTGTCAGATACAATTGAAAGGTGAGGAATGAGTAGATTGGTCAATTATATCATTAAGTAACTAATGTTCTTATTTCCGTTTTGTTTTCTAAATTTCCTATATAAGTAGGTTGGCTTTTGTGTTGTTTTTACGCATACTTTTGGTCACCATCTTATGTATTTTCCTATATATTTTTATGAATATATTTATGTGTATATTACTATACATATATAAATGCATACCCAGTTGCTATAGTATGAGATTGGTATTGACTGGATGGATTATTTGCTATATAAAAATTAAATTCATTATGATCGAATATAGAAGTTGACGTTTGCCTTCGGCATATTACAAGATTAAACTGACGTTTTTTTAAACTGACGACGTCGTATATAAACGGCGAATTCACATAAAAAATTATTCATAAAAAATCATCATTTCAAAATTATGCAGCTTAGCGAATAGAAAATGAAGAAGAGAGATAGAAAACGTATCGAATCCGTAATGTAAGTATGTTATTTGACCGTATTTAGCTCTTCAAATCAGCTAAACAAATTGGCTCATATTTATGACTCACGGCTCACAAAATTATACATCGCGTGATTACCGTGGGACAAACTTATTACAATTCGCAATAATAAAACTGTACAACCGCTATATTAGCAGAAATCAATTTTGTTTTATTTTACAACTGTTTATGTAAAATGTTCATAGCACTTTACGCTTCATTCTTTAAATTTACATATATTTTTATTTTTGAGTCGTTTTAAATAACCCAAACCCTTGTACTCTCTGAACATACATACATCAAAAAACAGCATCTAGAGAAGAAGGGAGTCAAATGTGGAACAAGTTACATCCATGACGAATAAGACTAAGTGTGTAATAATAATTAAAAAGATTCGTTACTCAAATTCCATTATAAAACCGCAAATCCTTTGAGCTGTTTCTGAGATTTGATCACAAACTTACAAAGTCCGAAAACATACTTCCAAATCTGTAATGCCGTTTCTGAGATTTGATCACAGACTTACAAAGTCTGAAACCATACTTCCAAATCTGTTATTCCGTTTCTGAGATTTGATCACAAACTTACAAAGTCCGAAACCATACTTTCAAATCTGTTATGCCGTTTCTGA
Organism: Asbolis capucinus; assembly: GCA_018249125.1. Taxonomy (NCBI): domain Eukaryota; kingdom Metazoa; phylum Arthropoda; class Insecta; order Lepidoptera; family Hesperiidae; genus Asbolis; species Asbolis capucinus. The sequence continues at coordinate 2,199 of DWJZ01000624.1, forward strand.
GATTTGATCACAAACTTACAAAGTCCGAAACCATACTTCCAAATCTGTTATGCCGTTTCTGAGATTTGGTATCACAGACTCACAAACAAACAATAGAAAATTCTGAAAATCATTCTTATAATGTATTATAAATGAATAACTATCCCCTGTATTCATTTGTACAATTGATTTAATGTTCAAAAATCATACAATTTTGTTATTATGTCCAGTTATAACTGTTTAGTATAAGACACAGGACTTGTTTACGAAAGGAAACCATTACTCGATAGCATCATTAGTTAGCAACACAGCAGAATGCGTAACGGAAACATTGAATGCTATAAAAAAAAATCAAAATGGAACCGTTTATCGTGAACACCATTAAATTCAAATTGCCGTGAAAGTGTACAATCTGTGCTCTCTATAACATCGCCTTTCATTTGAAAACGAAGAGCATTTTCTCCTGTCGTTCCGCGTATGATAAAGTTACGGTCTCTCGTTACCTTGGATATCATTGACGTTGGTTCTTATTACTCCTAGTAGGGCTAGTGAGGAGTTACTGACTTACGCGCGATGACGATAACCCATTTACGATAATCATTACGTCATCACTCAGTGTGAGTACACAAGAGTACATGTTATTTATCTTTTTTTTAATTTACTGTATATTTTTCCATAGATATGTTTTCTAGTTATTAATATTATTGATTTAGTGAGCAGATATAGATTGACATAATGTGTAAGTTGTAGAAAGTAAGGTATAGACTTTACCTGTGCACTGCGATCAAAATATTGACGGCTATGTAGCCCAGTACTTAGTGACTCCACATGCGAAGCCAGGGGCCTAGGTTTGATTATTTTTTTGGGTCATATGTTTTCTGCCTGGAAATATACTAATATGAAGAAGGATCCAATGTAGTAGGTAGTTACGTCCAATTGTAGTGTGTCCTTATTTCCATAACTTTCAAACAGTCATCTATTACTAATAGTCAAATTAGTTGAAACTTGATTTTATATTAAACTAACTGTTCCCGGACACGCTTCCCTGTGGATTAATAGAAGTTTTGGAATGGGCTATTGGAGCATGTATGCATGTACAAAATTTCGTGCGTGTCTTGTTAACTCTTAAAACCAGAAGCTAATATACATGTACTTGATCAATACAATTTTGGAACCAAAACCGATTCCAGATAATTCTGAACAAAGTCGCTAAAGACATCAGTGCTCTCTTTCTTAACATTTCATAGTCTATAAAGGACAAACAAACTTATAAACATTGATTTTTATATATATTGATCTTATCTTAATTATCCTCCCCTCCCTTTTCAATGCTATACAGATGGTTCAAAGTTTCATGCTTCTAGATATTTTGCCTCTTCAATAAATCAGTAACGTTTGTTTTGTATATTTCAATATAATTTTGACAAGACCATAAGTACAACTCGTACCAAAACGAATCTCAAGTATCAATTCCGTACCTCATAAACTAGATTTGAAGTTGATATAATAGCTGACGTCAGAGGTGACAAGGAGACATAGGCCTATTTACGTTCCAACGCGTGTAATATGTTACAGCCGTCAGAGCTCTGAGCTGCAATCTATTTATTAAGAGACGTTATCCTGTACAGAATCTCACCAACGTAGTCCACAACAGGGAATATGACAGAAGCTGTATGACAGAAGCTGCATTGTTTAAATTATAATAACCCTAAGCCCTGGACGGGATTATTTAAATGAAATAAATACATGTATCACGACGGCCATCTGATTTGAAACTAAGCGTTAGCCATGGGTGAGACATCTAATAAAGTTATATTTTTTTATTATTTTTTAAAATACAATTATGTATATAGATATTTTGTATTATTCATAAACTAGTTTAGTTTAAATTAGTTTAGTTTGAAAGTGGAGTTTGCTATTTGGTTATTACACTACATGTACATATTTAGTTAATGTATTATGCCCCTCACATGTATCAGAAGAGGTCCCAGTGGGCCCAATGGCCCACTTATGGATGGCAATGATGATGATTATACTTTTAGAATACAATAAAATTAATACCACCATCTATAAATATTGTTGTACCTGTGTATAATACAATTATGAGCGCGCGGCACATACATACATATGTATATATACAGAAGTTATTCTTGCATCAAAGAACGTTTCAGTCTAAACAGAGGGAATGTTTTCATTTGTAGATAATACAGTTTATTATTATCTTCCGGCGGCTGTTTTTACTATGGATCCCCTTGACAGCTGTTTATTCTTGTAACACCCTGTAGATGCAACGCAACGGTGCGTTGCGTGTGGCGCAACGCAACGATACGAATATGTGGATTACAAAACAATTTACTCTCACGCACTTTCTTCCCGTTACTAATTATAGAGTGACTGTACAATTTATTTAGAATGTTTGTTATCTGTTATTTTTCGTTGTTTGTTTTTATATTCAATCTGCATTGCAGCAGCGTGCTGGAGCATGTAGAGCTTCCTTAGTGATGAGGATAGAGATATGCTCAGTAGTGGGCATTAATGACTTGATTCTCTCACCTCGGCCACGATTCGTAAAAATCTAGACCTACAAAATAGAAAGGTTTGTATGGTAATTTTAGATTCGTGGCCAAAGTATAGGCTTCAACATTGGCCTATTTGGAAAATACCGTCCCGATAAAAAGCCTTTTGGCTAAGTGATACTGAAAATAATTTAAAAGAATATATATTCTCAATCTTCCTTATATTTTAAAAGAATTTTTAGCTGCTCACCTTAAGCTTTACCGAGAATTAGAAAAAAATACGACACTTTAAATAGTAAAATTTTGAGAATACATCAGTTTTCAATATATCGATATTCTTCGACTATCGACGACGAGAGTCAAATTATGGCTAAGTAATCGATTCTTTGGCATTTCTATATAAACACTGCATCAGTCAACGCATCAGCTTTTGTATGGGCTGAGATCATCAAAAGCTCTCGGCACGTATTTGATTACGCGGTCGAGGTGATGATACGTAATTTACGTTGCTCGCTAGTGGCTGCCCGCGGCGGCACGCGCTTCGGCTCCAAATGACATTCTCAGAGAAAATATTTTATGAGTGAACTGTGTGTTTCAACTACTAAAGTTTACTACTATTTTTTAATTGACCAACTAGCTTTTATTCAACAGATTTATTTATGGTAATATGTATATTACCTACGTAATTCCTAAGAAAGGACCTCAGAGTTGGGTCCACGGTAATTAAAATGTCTAATTAAATACGATTTAATATGTTTGTTTGTAGTTATCTTCGTAATTATATTAGTTAATCGAAGTCAAATAAATAAATATGTAAATATCTTTGGACACACAGGCACCTGAGTCCAACTATGATGATCAGACAACTGATAAACATAAATATATATTTTAACTCCGTACATACATACATATTTATACCCAGACACAGAGTACAAATATTTCTGCTTATCACAGAAAAGTTTAACGTGAATGGAAATCGAACCCACAACGTTCGGTGTAACCGACAGGTTCACTAACCACGAAACGAACTCGGCTATTATTATGTACATACCTACCTTCAGTACCTACCTGCAGTTGCATTTCACCACGTAGAGCATGAATGGAGTGATCCGGTAGGTCGCCCCGGGCTACCGGCGTGCTAATGCGTGGGCAAGCTATTACCGTGTCCCGTAACGTATTATACGCCATTGGGGCTATCTAGGATCGATGGCAAATTTGTTGCTAATTTATTTAGTCACAGTACGTGTTGAATTGCGATCACACGATTTCTTAGAGAATAATGGTAACGATTTATATGGTAGCAAACAAATTGTTTTAGAGACGTTTTGCATCTGTAATGTTAAACAGTGTAAGTGTTTTTCTGCCCTAAGGTTGTCTGAAAGAGATCGCGGCTCAGCGATAAGATCATCTTTTGTATAACATTTTCGAGATTATTTTTGTGTGTTCTATGTGCACAATAAAGAGTATTTGTTGTTGCTATATTACTGGAAGAAAGTTTTTTACATTCCCTTAAATAATGTTTAATTACGATCTCACCTAATAGTAAACGGCGATGCAAACTTATAATTGCACTCAGAGTAGCTAATGATCACTCAAATCGCTCATTAGCATAAAGTTTTGTAATAATGAACGATGTAAGTAACCATTAAAGACTCGAATTGAGGCAATAAGACGGTAAAGATAATTGAAAACGCATTCGAAGAAAAATTTGGGTATGTGAATTGCAATTTTCTTTATAAATTTTTCTTCTTAATTTATGGATTTTCATATTTGGTTTTTGTATAAAATTAATACTATACTACTTTTATAGCCTATAGACTATGTAAATGAAGTAGTTTTTGCAGCGATGAGACAGACGTTTGTAGGTTATGCTGGCTACTAATTTCTGTAAATTATGGAAGCAGAGCGAGGGCAGGGGTTAGGCCTTGACACAAGATTCAAATCTGCCTAAAGTATTAGTAGTCCAGGCCTTGTGGGACACAAACGTCTCCAAAGCAGACTTAGAGTATATGATTTAAATATATTGTATGGGTCTTTTCTGCTATCGTTCACTGCACCAGAAAAGACATTCATCTCAATAATTAATGTGTCCTTACAAATCTCTAAGGAAAATATTAATGAGTGAGAGAGGAAAGATTGGTGCATAGCGTTGATGTCAGAAGCCGCACTGGCGCGTTATCGATTCCTGTATACCGTTCCGATGCGGAGTACGAACGCCGTTCATCTTGTCGCTCATTAGAACCATCATTAATAGTATCTAGCGGACCGAGCATTGCTCGGTGTACACTGATACTGACGCCAAGCGGAATTTTATGTAACTAAGAAGATATTCCCGTTCGATTACAATGTAAATAACTTCAAGTCAAGATGATTAAGCTTCTATTAGGTGCGCTTTACCGTCGGAGAATTCAACGCCACTTAGAATCAGGTGGGAACAATCCCGCTTGACTACAATCAAGCGCTAACTTATTTAAGTTAAAAAAAAGATGATGTTTTTTGATGTTTAAAAATTTTTGAAATCGATTTATTTTAAAACGATTCTATGATTAATCAATTTTATGACAACCCTTTAGTACCATGAGTGAAGATTTGATCATGATTACCGCAGTCAAACAATCAACTAAATACTACTCGTCAATATTGAACGGCACGGAACGTACTAAAGTATAATTTCGTCGAGTGATACTAATCAGATACTAAAGTCATCTTAACTTAATACTTAATTACTTAGTAGTAATAATCGTGACTCACGTTCGTCCCATATAGTCCAGTGCCCATATAGTCTGTTCAGTTCAATCCCACGCTCCGAATCACGGAATAAACATTTTTGCGTGTCAGTGAGACCCTGTTAATGTCAACCGATTTTCATTTTAGCTCTAAATTGACGTTTTACAGAAGACAAGGCACTTCGTTAGACGCCATTTGCTCTTTGCTCAGATGCTGTGAACGATAAGTATTCCCACTTATAAATCCACACATTTGCGCTTCGAAACTAAACTCTATCTAACCATCGGGCTCGAACTAGTCTAGATTTATAATCGCTGTGCTGTACGGACCACTTCTTAGGTGCTTCGATGCGGTTAATTTTGCAGTTATACGCTACAAGTGTTGCGATAATTATTATAATTTCCTTACGAGTTATGTGGCCGGTTATGTTACTAGATTTAAATTAATTTTCGTTCCTATCGTTATATTAGGTGTGATGTGTAAAAGTGTAGTCTTTACATGAAAATTAAGCCAACTTGTATTTACGGTTTGTTGTAAAGCTTTAAGTTTTACTTTTTAATTACTAAACTTATTTAAAATACTTTTAATAGCCGGCATCGTAAATAAATTTAACATTGAATTAAAGATTTTGAGTATCGGGAAGTAAATCAATGAAATAATGTTTTATTGTTAGGGTGTCGAAATTTTAAATTAAATAAAATTTTATTTATTTGAAGTTGGTTTTTACAAATACTTTTCGAAAGTCGAACTACGCCATCACTTCAGTTGATTAAAAAATCGCATACCGAAATACTTAACGTGGTACACATTATAAAGCAGTAGCAAAACTATAATCCATATTTCAATAATGAAGTGTCAATGAACTCTTTGAAGTGTATGTACCCTATGTTTTAATGTATTTTGACTGGAATATCGAGCTATTGATTTGTGGCGAAGCTGACCAGGGGGCAGCCTGGCGGAAGTGTGCGCCTCCCTCTCGCTCGTGACCACTCAGGTGTGGGGCGACCGTTATTATCCTATCGCATTTAATTTTAATGAGCTCGCATATCGAATTTCTTTGACAGGAGCGTATTTAACTAGGGTGTAGGGTACAGTTAGGCGGATTATAGATACAGCTTTTATGATATTACTGTGAAATGTATGTGTGTGTACCAACTTTGAGATAATAACATACCAACATTTAAACTCACTAATTGCCTATTACTGAGAATAGGTCTGCCCATTACTGAGGATTTTTACATCTCGACCACCATTCTTCATTCCTACATTCACCGAAGTAAATAGTTCTTTAAATTCGGTAATAAGTAAATTATGGAAAAGCAGCGTCAATATACCTGTGACTTGTTTCGATTCGTCATTGGAACCCATGTCTTTCCCACTTCTGGGCTCCGGAATGCTCTCAGTGTGAGGGGTACAGTCCATAGTCCACCACGTTTGCCAAGTGGACTTCACAAAACTTGGAGAATTTTATGTAGAACTCTCAGGCGTGCAGGTTATTTCGTGATGTTTTCCTTCATCGTGGCAAGTAACAATCAAGTCAAGGACTGGAACCCAGGACGCCCCGTCCGAAAGACAAATGTTCATACCACTAGGCTATCACTGCAGTTTCGATTACTGTTTAAACTTCACTATTTATTTCTCTTTTCCAGAGTTCCCAATGCACCCAAGAGCTGCATCGCTGAGATATTCAGCTCGGACGCGACCGACGGCGGCAGTCCAGTGAAGAATGGCAGTTCCAGGCCTCGCGTGCTTCGGGACACACCTACGAGGCCCCGTGATACACACTCCAGGCTTTTCGGACAGGTTGGAACTGCTTTTGTTCTTGTTATAATGGAACAGGGATATTTATTGGTTCGCTAGATTGTTTATGAGTTGAAAAGCTCCTTTTAAACTAGTACCAGAAATCACCAGATTTCATCGGTATATAAAAATATATACGATAAATTATCAATCAACAGTTGCTTGAAATGTAAATGAGGTAAAATAAAGGGCATTATTTTACAGTAGGTACCAATAGATGAGTTCTATTATCAGCTCGTCTCTGATGCCCTGGTACTAAGAAGCAATGTCTGTAACATACTCGTAATTGTAAGGTTTACTCGAACACGTATGAAATGATTGCTAACACAATCCACACACTAATAAATAATATTAATGCGTATCCATCACGCACACTAAGCACCCCTTACCTAAGTACAGACTAGACCGTAACTAAATGATATGGTCATTAAAAAACAACTTTGTATCTCGGCACTGAAATAGCTAAATCGGTCTGACTATCTTCAACACACTCCATGGTTAGTGTAGAATCATTATAAATCATCCCGTAGTCCAGATCTTGTCGTAATAGGTATTTTGATACTGCGTAGTCTGGCTACATTACAGAGTTAGCCACTTTATAATTTGTAGCCATGACAGGTGTGCGCCGGTCAGATTACTAAAGTTTGTTAATTCTGTAATGTTGAATAAGTTGCTTTTTACTATGCTGACGTTGTGGTAAAGATTCTTGTAGTAATTTAAGTGAAATTCTTGTTATACTGTAAGAATGTAGATTTTTGGTTTCATTGCCATAAAGATTTTTTATTTTGGTTTAATTGCAATTAAAAAAAACATTAACAAATAACCTTATATTTAGTTCAAAACACAAAATAATATAAGATGGGGTACCTATCTATCTAGTCGATATCTACCTACTGGGTAGAAAAGTACCTACTTACCCAGTAGAGCAGCGCTTCTTGATCGATAATAAAACCATTCAGATTTCAGTATAGGGAATGCAGAACATATGACCACATTGTCAGTGAAATATCGTTATATTGAAAAAAATATAGAAGTATTACTACTTCTTTGTAATTTTTCTGTTTTATTCCATCTTTTTTCGTTCTCTACATAAATATCATTATAAATTCCAGGTGAACAACTCCCCGGTAGCACCGATGGTGACAGACAACATCCGCAGCCACATCCAATTCGGCGACTCGGAGATGAACGGAGGCAGTCCCTCTCACTCTCCCTCCAAGATGAACGGCAGCGCCTCGTCGACCCCCAGCCGAGGTGAGACGGAGGTCGCCGAGCACTGTGAGTCGTTTCTGATGTAGGCACGATGACAGCACGTTAGCAACGCTATGGGGCTCGGGAGACGTGTTCGAAAGTCGAATGGAAGTCGAAAACTGGCCTATTGGCCGCTAAGGCACAATTGCGCATATCATTAGGAAAAGAGTTTAAATGAAGAAAAGTTTACTAGGTTCATAGGTCGAATAGGAACAAGGAAGCGTTAAATAAGGCTATTGAATTAGGGAATAAAGGAATTTCATTCCATTTTCGAACAATATTGCACTGTCCGGAGAGCAAATATCCTTTTTAATTGGAAGTTGCGCTCTTCGAATGGTCACGGTACTCCACGCTCGCGTGCCCGGCGCACATTATTCGGCACTCGTGCACGCTACGATGATCATGCTTCCTAACTATACTCGTACATAACTATTTACTGATTTACGCTCTGATACTCTTCTCTCAAACATTTTAATTTATAATCAATTAATTTGTTACCAACCAGGATACTAATGTATCGAGTTAATCGAATAATATCATAGCAGTGCTTCGCGTTAACAATGATGGACAAACACCAGTTTGATTTTAATACAATAACATGGAATGATTTTATGACGTGAATGTAGCACGCGATGTGTAACCAAAGTAAAATATTAGTACTGTAAGGATGGTTAAAAATAATTTTGTTGATTAGGGATCGATTTAATGTAAGAGTAGGGTCAACGTTTCATAACTGGGGTAGCCTTAATACTCAGTATATTGGCAGCGGAATTACAGTTTAATGACTTTCCTTGACGTTTCTATTTTATCGTCGCTATCGACATGTACGAAAATGTGCAATTAAATTGAGACGTTGACCCTGAACTATGGCAGTGCAAATAAAAACCGTTTGTTCTGTAAATGGTCAGTATCATACACGCCACCGAGGAGGAACCCAGTGACCGGTGACGGAGTGGTAGTGCCACCGCCGCGCCGCCGCCACCCGGCCGCCAGCTTGAGAGGTGCCGACCCGACCCTCAACTTTCCCGACCTTGAGCTCGACTACTACCCCTCAGACCCCTGCCTAGAACCCCAACCCACCCACCGCTATTACACAAGTCATTGGCCTCCAAAGCCGGCTAACTATTATGTAGAATCGACCACGAAGCCTACCCCGAAAGTTCGTCAAACCCCCTACACGTTGCTAGGGCTCAAGACGGACGATCCTGAGAAAATTCACCCGATAATCGATCCCGATTCATTGTCTCCGCAACTGGTTCTGGATAGGCATTGGCCCCCGTTCCCAGCGCAGCATTACTTAGAGCCGACCGAACACCACATTCCTCATCATCCTTTGCCGCCATACGCTTTCGTCGGCATGACATCCGTTTTAGGCGAAAGGCCTACGCTCGATTTTAAATACAATCCTGTGCCTTCTCTGGATGGGCCGATTGACCCTTTTATTATTGCGAATACGCATCCACCGCCAACCCTTTTTAAATATGAGTACGACGGTCCCATACCGGACGTCATTCCGCTCCAAGCTCCCTCGGCTCCAGGACCGGCCACCTTGACGGGATTTCCGCCTTTATTCCATAAATACGTTCCCGGTTACCTTTTCGATGTGAAACGGCATGCAGAGGATTTGAAACCTAAGACGTACTATGTAGACTATGTTCGCCGAAGAGAACTGGGTGGGTGTTTAATTAGACTGAAGGAGTTTGCACTAAATTTAATCTAACGCTAGAATATTAAGCACCAAATTGAAGCTTGTAATTTGCAAATCGTTTGATGCATCTTCATAAGGAAGATATTATTTTGTGCTTTGAAAGAACTGCGTGACGATTCCTTCAAGTCGATTCAATTAAGCACTCACCGCTATTTTATTATTTGCTTTTTGTATTGAATATTTAATAGTTTGTTGATGTATAGAACATAAACTACAGTAAGCTTTACCTGTTATTGTTCTCTGAGATATTTATCTTTGATATAGTTGAGTACTGTTGGTATTTACTGGCTTGTTGTGAAGTGTCCATTTGTTCGTAGATATCCGCTGTGCAAAAGATAATTATTTTTGATGGGCTTTAATCAAATAGAATATTTTCTAAGCTTTCATTTCAATTGCATTTAAATATATGTATTTATATTTCAATTTATAAGTAGGTTCCTAAGACTTAATCTTATTTAAGTGACTGAAGGAGTCTACATATTTTAGATACTTTATCTTTTTCATGGCAGATTTAAATCGGAGTTCTTAGCTAGTAGGTAACGATGAGGACAGGTTTCGAGTTACTGATTATTTTTACATATGACGAATCACAAACACTATAACTCTTTTTTGAAGTTTTTAACGTTGCCGTGGTACAGTTAACCAGGTACTTTCATCCTGATTTCAACCCATTTAAGTATTTTGGCGATATTTTTAGTGTTTTTTTTCTTTCTCATTTTCTAATCTGTCTGTATACAATTTTTCATTAAGTCCTTTCAGTACTTTAGGAGTGAAAGTAACATACAGATAGAGGCACTTTCGCTATTTATTAGTGAGAATTATAATTTTTAAATGAAAAAAATACGCTTATTCATTAAACACTGCAAGGCATATCAGTATACAATATAAATATGCATATACCTGAAATCACTATGCTAGTTTTGGTTAGATTTTGCCTACTAAAATATAGTAAAAACTGAAAGAAATCATTACAGAAACCTGTCGTCGGCGTACCCCTTAGAATAAAAATTTGGTGCTATGTACCCAGGTAATGTGTAATATCTTGTTTTATAAAGGTCTTCCCTCATTTAACGTACTCGAAGCTAATTCTACTCCGAATTGACTTAGGAAAGCATGGAGCGCGAACAGTAGAGTTAATGTCGAGTAAGTTATAATCTGCGCAGACTTTTTCTCTCGCACGCCTCTTTTCTCCTGCGCTAGCTATTCTGCCGTGATCTATTTTACTTACATACCGAGTTGATTTGTACAATGTAGAATTATTATTATATTTTTGTATCTGTAGCTGTAAGTTTAAAAAAAAATGGTTTGCTCCTAGCATAGAACGCCAATTTAAGCGTTTAGTTTCTAGATTAAAAAAACAGTGCCTACCTATCTACCTATATCCAAAGAAGCCCAGAATACATAGTTTACCTACAATTATAGATATCGTAACAATGCAAGTCACATTTGCATGATGTACGTACATACATATAATTTAATTCTAAACGTCATTGTCAAACTTTAAGTGTACTTAGTAATTAAATAACACTGAAAAAAACTCTTTTACATTAGCTATTTTACTGATTTAGTATTGATAAGATTTTGACATGTTGTTTTGTAGATAAAGGTGTGAGTAAATTGCTACCAAGTCCACAGAACTCGACTTCGATTCGATTCTTATGAAAGCATTGAAACATGATAAAACAATAAATTATTTTCGACTGCTGAAAATTCAACGGTAAATACTGTGAAATGCTTTTCTATGAGTCCAGTCCTAGAGCATTTGGTGTAGAATTAATTTAATATGCGGAAACATTTAATCGAAATATATACTTTAACATTACCTATGCCATAATGATAAAATATATTTTTTAAGAACAAAAAATTAATAACAAAAGCAATAGAGAAATTAAATAGACACTGAAGTACAATGAGTATTTCTCGTTTTTTATAAGGTATTATCATAAGTAATTTGTTAAAAATAACATAATTTTTATTAGAATGGTTTGAATTCTATATTTATGAGATGTAATAATTACCTTGACTTAAAAATTTATGAATTAAAAGTCGCAATCAAGTTTTCTTTTCAATTTCACTTTAAACCATCATGACGGCACGTATGTTTTAAATTTAGCGAGAAATTAACACATCGTATGCATTCCTGTATTGTATCTGCACGCAAAACTTTCTCATCGCAAGTCATATATAATTTGTTTATAAATTTTCAGAAGGCAACCCTATCACCGGTGACGGCTACAAGTCGATGAACGGGCAGATCAATATGGTGACGTCAATAAACGGAAACAGCAATATGATGAACAGCCGCGTACCGCCAGGCGGCTTCTCTTCCGGTCTCTGGTAAACAACTGTCACAAGCGGCCGACCACAACTCTACAACTGCCGTCACTCCCAACGACCTCTTCGCTGCAGACTTCAAAATTATACCGTATCGTTTAACCCACAAAAAAAAACGACGCGGTGGAAAATTAAAACGCATTTATTCCCTAAAGTTACTATTATTATTACTTTTTTAATTGACTAAATTCTCGCAGCATTGGCAATTAGTAACTTGCACTGATAAAACACAACGTCCATTTTAACAGAAAGGGTATATGTTGTTTATAAAAATCCTTAGCCTGTCCCAGTAACATCATATTCGAATAATTTAGACTAGATTATTATTATAGATATTTTTGTAATAGTAATATTTCGATAGCTATTAAAGATAACACATTCGAGAGGGGTGGTTTAAGAACTTTTGAGATTGCAACTATGAAACTGCGTTCAACAGATCAACGCGGTTTACGATTCCAAATGGTCTCTCGTATCTTTAAACTTCCCCACGTTTTATTAAGATCATTAAAATAGTAATGATTCACATTATAAGCGCATGTTTACGAATTGATATCTTGAATTAGGAGTGAGGATATGTATCAGCAATATACCAAAACGAATAGTGCCTTGATCGGTGGTGACGTGGAAATTCTTTGAGAATAACAGAAAGATTGGTTAAGCGTGTAACGGATAAAGCAAGATAGTGATTATATTATCTATATTTCACGGTATAGAAATAGTAATCATGCGGCACTCGGCTAAATGATAATATTAACGTAACTTATAATTATTATTCAACATTATTTAAGGACCTTTTATCTCGTTTGTTAAACATCATTATCATAATATTTAATAATAGAGGGTTTATAGATTGCATTTATTTTGTCTGTTTATAAATTTTTTTTAGTTTATTTTCTACTCGTTTAGATTAAAATGTAAAAATGGATTTGAATCTTGGTCGATTATCTGTTAACAGTATTCTTAATGGAATTAAGTATTTTAGTACATTTTCATATAAATTGCAATGACTATGCGTAGTTGGTAAACATATTTAGACTTAGCGTAGGCATATCATCTTTGTAAAAACATATTATTACTGTAATAACATTATATCGCTGCCACTGGCCTAACTCTAACAAAAATGTTAATAGATAATAACCATTACTTCAAAATAAAGTTTTTTTATTAATAGTGTAATTTGTTTTTTTATTTACATCTCTATCTTGGCCCAAAACAATCCTTAGTCCAATCATCCATAATTATCCTCCTATCACAGTTAAAGGTGTCATGCCACCATGCTGGGCAAGTGCGGGTTGCTTATGGCGAACTTTCAATGGGGGAGATTTCGTTACGATGTTTTCCTAAACATGTGATAATTGATTTCTAATAGGTACACACATTACTTCTGAAAATTAAAACTGCGTGCAAGATTCGAATGCAGGTCTCCCGTTTGAAAGACCATATATCATAAATATCATACTAAATAAGGTGTTTTGAAGTTAAGCTCTCAAAAGCTCACTCGGGCCCTTTTAAAACCGTAAGTAAGGCATAGATGCATAATTCGTTTTACTCACCCGTACAAGTTCTATAAACAAACCAGTTGAGGTTTTATTATAAAACCGTAACATTCCACGAATATCTTGGGCAGTAACAACTTTCAAATGTCAGAATAGACGAAAATTGATAAAAATAAAGTAAAAAAATACTTTTAAAGTATTTTTTGGACGCAAATATTGTTTACATGATACCCGTACAGGGTGAGAAAAATGAACTACGTCAATTGCTCTAATGGGAACCAGTTTACTGGATAACTTTTATCAGAACACACTCAAAAATATGATGAGTCAATCTACATAATACAAATAACGCATTTGCTTTTAAAAATATATATATATATTACTTTCATAATAATTCTAATATTGTATATGAGAAAGTTTGTGAGGATGGATGGATATTACTCTTTCACGCAAAAACTACGGGATGAAATTTGGTATAGAGATAGATTATTGTCTAAAATAACACATAGGTTACTTTTGATCAACGTAACTATTATTATTTACAAATAACTCTACCAAAATTGTTACGATTATCTAAATAATATATGGGAGGTTTTAGTGTTTTTAGTTTAGTTACATCATGTGTATGTACCCCCTAACATAGGTTCAATACTTTTTAGTATATCACATTTATAGGCAAACAGGATGGGAGAATAAATAAGCGACTTTTAATTATTATTATATTCACATTTAATATTAATTAAAAACTGCTTATAATAAACATCCTAATATTATAAATGACCTACTTATAGTTAAATAATTTACTAGCTCTTTTCTTCTAGTCGATCTTCTCCTTCTGGCTTTACTGTTGTATTCTTTGTCTTAGGAGCAAAGACAGGAGATTCTATTGAGAATGTTACTGGCCCATCATTTTGTATACAGACTTGCATATAGGCGCCAAAAACTCCGTCTGAAACAATATTAATAATTATTTTTTTATTAATGACAGACAGCGCACAGCAAAACCCAGCGAACATAGAAACATGAAAGTTTTTACATAAGTTTGTTAGGTAAAGAAGGGATGAAGTAGGAAGGTTTGAAAATAAATCCCTTAATGGTCACATATTAAACACAAACTTCTTTGGGTTTCGATGCTATTCTGTCCTAATTGTATGTAATTTTTGTTAAACAATAAATACTACTAATATTATAAATGCGACAGGTCGTAAGGATGCATGGATGAATGTTTGTTACTGTTCCATGCAAAAACTACTTTTTTATTATAAGGTGGATGGTAGGTGGCGATGTAGTCTTAGATGGTAAAGTACATTAACTTAGAAGAAGTCCATAGATTACAGTCTGGAATAATGTAGGCTACTTTTTATTATCGTGGGTACGGGCGAAGGCGCGGGCAGACACTAGTAAATGTATATTTTAAAGAAGAAACAATACCCAAGACTAATAAGTCAAGACTGACCAGCAATGTAAATATTTTTACTCGGCAAGTAACTTAAACAATTGTCAAGAATGAAAGCCTATCTCATGGTACAATCAAACTACTTATTGTATGTATGTTCCCACAGTCTGCATATTGTATCGATGTTCTTCCCACAGTGAATGCTGTTGTGTCCATCTGAGCGTAATCATTACATTTACAGTATATAACACTAATCTTTACTAAAAATATGAATGCGAAAATAATCAGATAATATACAATTAAATATAACTATAAAAATAAATAAAAAAATTAAATAGTTTTGTCTGTATGTTTGTTTTACACCTAAGCAACAGAATCAAAAATGATAACAGATTATACTAAAATTTCACTTATTTGTAGCGAAAAACAGCTTGAAGGTGTTTAAATAGGGTAAGAAAGGTTATATGGAAGTTTGCCATTAATCGAATATTTGTTCCAGCGTTTATGAAATCTCAAAGAATGCTGGGATGAAATTAATAGTGCATGTAGACTGTTGCATGCGGAGGTAGTATTGAGAAAAAGGCAGACAGTTACTTTCGCATTTTTAATATTAGCAAGGATGAAATATTTTTTAGACTTCTGGGGATCTAGTGAACAGATTCAGATTATTAGAATCAGAAAATGTTGCAATGTTTGTGACACAAAGATCCTGTGTGGCTCCGGGTTATTTTGAATCAAACTATATAAAGCAGATATAAAGTAATATGAGCGTACTGTGCGGTATTGGGAGAATCATTGCAAGAAGGAAAGAAAGTAAAATTACCAACAAATACATACCCTTAACTTTCTCAGGTATATATGCTTCCCTCAATATTTGTAAAAACTTTTCATAGAATTCCTTGGATTGCTCAGCAGGCATTGATTTATGGAAATCTGGTTTGTTTCCCTGAAAATTAAATAACATTTAACTATTATTATATATTATTTATAAAATAATATTATATATAAAAAGTAGCAGTTGATATAGCCTGCATAATGTTAAATGATGATTTAAAATATTCAAGTTATGTTAACAGGGCAGCAATACAGGTTTCCCTAAACTTTTTCTGTTTTTTTGATTATTTTTGGGATGTCTAAAATCCTAATGTTTAATATTTCTCTCATATATACTTCTACCTTTTTCATTTTAACTAATAAAAATCTTGGAACAGCTCGCACAAACTAAGCTTGTACTGTATTATTAGCTGTGTTCTATTACACCTGGACACATAACAGGCATTTTTTGCAAGTCAGATTTGGGTGGGCATCAAACCGACAATCTCTAGACCAACAGGCCAGCCAAACAAGGTTAAACATTATTATGTATAATTTTTAAGATTTACTGGGCATCATTTATAATATTAAATACCTTCCATGTATTGTAGAGAGTGAACTGACTCACACAAAGCACCTCCAGTTGCTTATCAACAATACTGTTCTTCCATCTTTTGTTGTTTCCATCATCAAATAGTTTAATGCTTAGTATTTTTCGTGCTCTGAAAAACATATAATAACACATTTATTCACCTTTTGTCACTCCAAAATTGTACACTTCCCACATTTATAGAAATTTCAAATAGTTAAGATTCCTTGCACAAATATTACCTTTGCTAATATTTCTTTGTTATATCAAAATGCTATTTACTTTAAGTTTTTTGTAAAATTCACTTACCAATGTCTCTATCGCCTATGCATTTTGATACTTACATATATTCCATATCTTTTACAGTATCTGCAGCAGATATTCCTATAAAAACACAGGCTCCTTGTTCTATACTGCTGATAACCTCATCGTTTACTGAAATTAGATAATTAATGACGGCTAAGTTATCTATTACAGTTATAATAAATCATTGAAAATAATGCAACTCCAAATACATTAAAAAGGGAAAAAAGTCAATCAGTTATGGTCAAACCCATAAAATAATGCATTATAGGGACAACTCAAAAACAACATCAGATATATCTCTCTATGCTCAACTTTAAATGGGATTACATGACAAGCACCACTTTTAGAATATAAAAAGAATTATGAACATTGGTAGTCCTAGTTAGAAGTTATGAGGTAACATATATAAACAATAAAGTCAAATTGAGAACTTCTGTGAAGTCAATTAAAAGATAATATTTGTTTGTTTACTTGTTAATTCCTAACGCAAAACCATAGCACTCATTCAAATGAGAGAAAAATGATTATATACATTTGCAGGGAGATTAGATTGACAGTAAACTTTGAAGATCTAGTTTATCTGATAGGGAACACTAAGGAATCAGCTAAATTATTAGAGTCTGGAGTACCTATGTGGTTACAGTAGGTAATTTATTACCACTATATAAAAATGGGATTTCGGATACAATTATGACACTTACCTGTAACTTTAGCATTCTTAACACGTTGTATCAATGCTCTCATCTTTAGTGTTGAATTAGTAAATTTATAATAACATATAATTTTAAATAAATCTATTCAATGTTACGTGCAAAAGTAGCTAACAAAATTGAAGTAATGTTCTGTATTCTGTAAGAGGATATTTTTTTTGGATTTCCATATACCATAAGCCGAGATGAATCGTTAATTCTAAAATGTTTGAATCGACTGAATCAGAACGTAATTAAATTCAAATTTAAATACGATATTTTTAGATTATAAAGTTTATTGACTTCTCTGTAGAGGCAGGGCTTATTTTTGTCAGATTTATAATACTGCTGACAATTAGGGCATGAATTTGACACATAGAGGACTTTGACAGATTCTATTTCACAGTTTTTCTTACTAATTTAACGGCTTTGGATTTTCGCCGTACAGCCATTCCTTTCACATTGATTTGACATTGACCACAGACTTATTGGACAACTTGCCTCAAAGAGTATACAGTGATCCACAGGCAATAACTCTTGAAAGCTTATATTTTACGGCAAAAGTTATGTCGAAGGCATTGGTGCTGCTCAGCAAAAACACTCCACTTTTAGGTTGGTAAATATTATTTTCCACTAGCTCCGATTGTACCTTGTATCTATACCTGTTTTTCAATTCAAAACGAATCGATGCATGGAACAATAATTGTTTTTTAAATTCCAAAGTTCAAGAACTCAAGAACAGTATACCGAGTGGTAAGGAAATGTAAGATCTATCGAACTCATAGTTAAAAGTAAATGGTTTATATAGGAAATGTTAAAAAAATATGATGTTTAAAAGGAAATCTATTTGAGATATGTTGGTTCAAACTGGTAAACAAGTAATTACTTTGATTATGGACCAATGAAGACCTTGTGACAAAGTTTTTTGAATAAACTTGAAATTTTATGTATAAAAATGCTAAAATAAAAATTAAAAAAGCAAGATTGTGAAGAAATCCATATAGGTAATCTTTCTTTTGGCGGAAAGTGAAGCAGGTTTTAAAAACCTGTCCTGACATATTCCTAGGGCTACCGCTTACTTACTAGTAAAGATATTTTTGTTAACATTGTCTAATTGCAATATTATAAAGGTTTTAGGGAGTAATTAATGTGTTAAATAGTAATATTTTTCCTAACTAGTTAAACGAAACCATAAAACTCATAAAATATTTTTTTGTTTATAAATTTAATACGGTATTATAATACTCTTCTCTTTTACCATTTTTACTTCCAAGGCAGAAAAACTTTGCTATGTGTAATCGATATTTGTAGGTAGTAGGTACCTACTAAGAAATTTTAACATAAAATTAAAGAAATAGATTTTTCAAAGACTAGTTTATTTCAAAACTTACATAATTAGCTTATTGAAAACTTAAAAACAAATGATTCACAAAGTCAATTAATAAATTTTGTTATAGTGTACATACTTAAATGGATAAATGAAAAATAAAATTTTAATACTTTTTTGGAAAATAAACCTTTACAAAGTTCTTACGTAACATGCTCTAAAACAAAAGACAAATAAAGCTCATAACACATATCCCATTTGTTATTCGTTACTTAACTGCCATATTTAACCTTAGTAATCCTGGATGTATATCAGGTTTATTTTGGACTGGAGAAAGAAAAAAAAGTGAAAGGGAGAATAGTAAGTATGTAGTTAAGTACCCACTATGTACGACATACATATCTTCTAAACACACGTAGCAGCAAAAAATCAAAGATTAGAGTAAATTAAACATCTGCATTTATTTTTTAAATGTTGAAGTATCTTTTTTTAGTAGAGAAAACAGGAAAGAGTAAAGTAATTTCCTGTAACTATTTAAAATTGAAAAATAAAATCCTACTTATAAACAACAGGCAAATAATCGAGTGAATGATTTTTCAAAAACGTTATAAACTACTAGGCTCGAGTACATTAAAATGAACACAGTTGGGTAGATCTGTGCATCAAAACTACAGTCTATAAATGCAATCTAATTAAAATTATAAATAATGTGGCAAATAATTAAACTACAAATATTACGACCAGTTATAATTTAAACTATGAAAATCTTATTTTCGTTTTTAAAATTAAACTGTATACCTAACAAGACGGAAATTTGTTCACTCACATTTAAAGTTAAAAAATACATACCAATTAATAGATTCTTTACATGAATTAGAAATTTTCGAAAGATTGTCTAAGTGTATAGTTTTTAAATTAGGTAGATTTTACATAATTATTACAATTTTACGTAGTGCTTTCGAATCCTTAGGATAACGGAACATTACATAAAGACGATCTGTTTCATAATGAATGTGGGTTAACTATAGCCACGAGATCTATTCAGTCAAATTTGAATTCCTATGTTTTACAGGCAAATTAAATAACTTATGTACGAAAATTTATGAATAAATTATGGACTCATAAAGGGAACTATAGATTTAAATAACTACTTAGTATTATATAAGATCCGGTATATCATTTATGTTTTAAGACATTGTCTGTTCTAATCCATAAAGACATAACATTAATGTTTAAATTGTTCATATTAATATAATAGATAATATTTTATTCCGTTCATTCCAAGTAGATGTGTTGTTTAAAATCGAGAATACTTTGTCTCACTTTCCTTAATTACTTTACATGCAATTTAATTCTGAGAATTAACATTAAACTTACATTTAAACAATATACAGCCTCTCATATTACAACCTTAAGATAAGATTACAACAAGACATTTCCTTATTTTAACCACAACATTTTCAAATAAGACACTGCATTTAAATATTATTGCTGGAAGGTAAAATGTAAAACTATTAAACAACAGTTACGATGAAAGAAAATAGTTCTATTTTCTTACCTTCACAATAAGTACTTAAAAACTATGTTGAAATAACTAAGGTTGGTTCACTTGGAACTTAATACGGTCGCGTTAATCAATGATAAATGTAATCAAATATATGTATGGTACGGCCTTAGTGTAATCCAGGTCAAAACCCCAAAAGGAAGATGTTTTACAATTTTAACTAATAAATAGGTCCTAAAATAGGTTTAGTTAAAATGTAGGTGATCAAATTTGTACATTATTATTTCGCCATTGATTAACAAATTCACCTAATAAAATTTTACATGTGCACGATTAAGGAAAATACATTAAATACATAAACGTGTATACTAAGGACAATTTACTGCAAATGTCAGTACAAATCAATCATTCATATCATGTGTATTGTTCATACATTAATATCTTGAATATTCCACAGGGTACCCACTGATCCTCGAATTTTAAAAATCAGAATCGTTATTGATAATTTAGTTTTAAATTCGAGAATCGCCTGGAACTAATAAGTAGATTTTTGACGTCATGAATTACACCTTAGGTTCTATTTTCAGGACCAGACTTTTATTTTCAATGGCTTGCTGGACCTGTCCTTGTCCAACACCACAGCGCATGAGGTCAAATTGTTGTCTATTTTGAGGGTTGTTCATAACGGATGCGACAAATTCCGACGTCTCCTTTTGCAAGGCAATTATTTTTTGTTGAATTAGTTTGTTTTTTTGCATGAGAGCGATAGTTTTCCACGCTAACTCTAGAATGACGCGATTTTGAGCGACTTTGTCTACTGCCGGTCTGTATGTTATTGGTGGTAATGAACTGGATTCATCACTGGTAGTGACGGGTGACGCAATCAACTGTAGTCTTTGGATCCGTCTTGCCTCACGCAGTCTGGTTAAATGGGACCCTGCAACAAAAATACAGTATCGTTAGATTGGTGTAATACACTAAGTAATATGGAAAAAAAGGCGCTAGAGTATGCTCTAGGGTTTATTAGTTCTACAGAAACTGCTTAGATTTACTTAATAATGAATTGGAGCCATAAAGTTAATAAATTATTCGACACAACGAAAACTTTGTCGGTTACATAAGTAAACCTAATTTAAACTCGGTAATAATTTTTTTACGTCCTAGTAGTCAAACGCTGGAGCCATATTTAAGGAACGAAATAAAGAATCGTATAATACGCATATGTGACATTATTTTTATTGTCAGGTCTTTTATATTTTGCCGTGTCAAAATCTCAAAGATTCTATTGTAAAATTATAAACATCAATTAAAGATGTAACGAAAGAGACGTAACATAGTACAGATACATACTGTAGCTTAGTAGTAGCGTAGTTAGGGCTCATGGACTGCTGGAGGTTTCAAGGAAGTGTCTGCGAACATGCTTCTTAAATGCGATTTAATTATCATTAATTACTGATTCATGATAATTAAATCGCAGTATCACAGCCAAATCAGCACTATCTACTCTATTTAGTGGCGTGAATGACAATAACGAACATCGTGTTTACAATTGCAACCTAGTGATTTGAGCGATAAAAAAATCAAACTGTTCTTGCTGGGTAAATTACTGCGCAGTGAACTACATATAGTCCGTTTTTCTTATCCGTACAAATCTTGTCAACAATTTTATGTCAAAATTAAAATTTTTTTTTCATTCAAGTTGATTTTTTTGTTCATAATGGTTTATGGATTTCATAATTCATAATTGGATAATGCTTTGAACCCAATTTGCATATTGTTATTTGCTATTGTTATTTACTCGATTTCAAATAAAGCAATCATTACAGAATCATTATGGGGAAGTAGTTCTTGGACGTAAGTTGTATAATTAGTAAACACAACAGGAAATATTTTTGATAGTGTAGTTTAAAGCAGAGGTTGCAACACTTGGCCCGTTTGCCATAAACCGTGTGGTCCACATGACGCTACTTGGCGTTTCTTGTCATCATCCTGACGGTAATACACGAATTTGGCCCGCTCCAATATCAATATAAAATTGTGGCCCTTATACAAGAAAAGGTTGCCGACCCGGCGTTTAAAGTGAAAAATGTATGTATACTACAAAGAATGATTACGATGTTCCCGTTGCAGTCACGTTTCAATGGCGCATGTTCAAAAAGCAACCGCCGACAAAAACAGACGCATGACAGAGCCACGTGATGCTCTGTTCAAAGATTTTTATAATGCGAAGCTTGTCGCGACAAAAGCTTATGCAAATTATTTATATAGTCTGTAGAGCCCCCACATATATATAGTTTTGAGACTTCTTTGCTGAATACATAAGTACCTACATTAATACTAAAGTCTTAAACATTTATACAAGTATTTATAACTTTAGTTAGTTTTTGTTTATTTACATTATTTTCGTAAGCAATGTAATTATTTTGATTTAAGACAATGCTTTGAGATTACTGTTCTATTTTCAAAACAATGACTCAATGGTTATATTTAAAACTGACGATAGCAGACGTTCTTTCGTGGCTCTCATTTTAAAGTGAGAATAGATTCTTAAGGTTCCAATTTAAATATAAATATGACATTAACATAAAATGAAAATTAAAAAATATTAATAATATATTCACTCATCTCTTGAAGACTAACATCATACGTGGGCGGGAACATCAACGAAGGTAACTTATTTTCATAAATAAAATTAAAATATCTCACTCTATGTGAATATTATAGAAAGGGATAGCAGTAAAGACGAATAGGAAATGAATAGAGAAGCTGGTAAAATTTGCGACAAAATAAGATTTTACATTGTACGTTCACAAATAAAAATTCCAAGTTGTCCCAACACTAACTAACTAACACTTTTTCTTGTTATTTGAATGTTTTGTACCACAGCATAGACATGGTAACTAAGTAGATAGATAATCGTCTCGTTATCGAGTCATTGAAATTGTAATGGTCATATGTGCAAAAATTACGGTTGTATTAGTAAATTTTAGTGATTTCAATTTGAATTCTATGCAATGTTGATATGAAAATCGATAATTTCACCATTGTTTTATTTATGTCATTTGCTTTTATAAAAGATAATAATCAAATTGAATTGTAAAGTTTTGTCGTTTTGCGTTGATAAAAAATGTAAAGAACTAGAAATATGATAAATAAGTATTAAAGGTGCAAAGGGGTTAATAATAAACAAGACGCACTTAGTTTAAATTAGTTATAATTAATCAGTGTTTTATTCAAACTAAATGCAGTTTAATACAAAGTTTATTTGAATTAATTACATTACAATATTGATTTAGATTACAATATTAGTATACAAATTTTTAAATAAAAATAGCCTCTTAAGCAGATGAGCCATAAACAGTCAGCGTCGCCTAAGACCACCAATAATGCTAACTGAAGGCATCAATTATGAGCTGTTAAAGAATGGAAGTAATTAAGAATTAAGCAATGTAACTCTCAAGCCGCCCATATTCACATAAGAGGATGGATTTAAAATTAAAACGTTAAAATTTAGTATATCGGAGAATTATTGTTAGGAGTCCCACCTATTCTGCCCAATACCCATTCATCAGTCACAGCAGATATAATAATAATAATCTTTATTAAATCAGGTATACGCCCATATTGCAGTTACATAGTCTGTCCATTAACAAATTTAAAAAATGTGATTACATATGTATATGAATAGTCATAATGAAACATCTTTAGGTCAATAAACCGTGTTAAAAATAACCTTAAAAATAAAGACTCGTTAATAATACATTATCTATTACTATCGTTCGTTTTCGTCGTGGTGCACAGACATCGAATGTCTCAATATCGGACTTTCCAGGTGTTCTGAGAGAGTACATAGGATGGCATTATCGGAGTTATGGACGAGTATCCAAAACGCGGCTACCCTAGATCTCATTATTGCGAAGAAACCCGGTATTCTAGCTTCAGCAGATATGTTGGAAGCGCAACAGAATCTTGGCAGCTTCATTAAAATTCGATATTATATCATTATATTGAACTGTAATTTCACTGAGCGCTTTTTTGTGTAGTTCACTCACAATTGAGCCGTGTAGAGGCACTGGCAATATGCCTTAAACAGAATTTTCTTCAGCCCATCACTGCATCGGCTGAATGTACGTGCCAACATGTTGCCGCGCACTGCCAGCGTTCTATGCTCACGCTCCATATCTTCATCATCCCAAAGGATCTCCCTCAATACGTGACCCAAGTATTTAAACCTATCCACACGCTCCACCAGAACTTCGTCTAAGAAAATTGGCGGGACCTTCTCTGGGCCCTTTCCTGCTCTAAATATATTGCGTATTGCGTATATATATATTGCGTTTTCTTTACATTATATCTGAGCCCGTGACTACTAACGTAACGTTCAAAGATATCCAGCAGTGTCCTTAAGCTCTTGATCGAGGAGCTTAGAAGCACCATGTCAACAGTGTAGCTGAAATTATTCATGCAAGTGTCATCAATATGACAGACGACTTTAGTGCTCCTAAGCTCCTCAATCAAATCATTCATCTACAAACTGAACAGCCCCGGCGATATCAATCCTTATTATCAATCCTTATTATCCCTTGATGGACACCGCAATCTAGCCTGTGTTCGCTAGATATTGCGTCACCCCATCTCACAAGATTCGTTTAGTTTTCGTATCAGTATCCAGATCTACAATGTTCGTAGAGATTCCTGTTGCAGTCAGTTTTCTTCACAGTAGTTTATAATTTACCAAGTCAAAAGTACGACTTAAATCAAGAAAGCATGCATTTATCGATGTAATCATATTAACGTAGTAATAAGCTAAGATTTCAAGCTTAAAATCACTGAGTCTGTTGTGAGTCCAGCACGAAAATTAAACTGAGCGTTACTCAATTTAATTTTTCGTTTTAACTCAGGAAAAGTTAGTCTTACGAACACTTTGCCGAGAACTGTACCCAATGAAATCAGTCTATAATTGCTTAAGCTAGAAAGGTCACCGGTTTTATTTTTCGGCACTGGAATAACCACTGTTTTCATTAGGTTCGTACGTAAATAACCTGTGTTTATACATATATTATAAAGAATAGCCAGTATTCTAAATAATTCAGGTCCCGCATACATGATGTGTTTTATACTTAGTACATCGCACTCAGGATATTTGCCCCTTTTCATTAAATGTACTACTTTAGCAACATCTTCAGGTGTAAAACGTAACGTACCACCCGTAATTGTTCCGGATAATCTATCCGAAGTCCGTTTATCACTCAAACCATCGTTTCGAGTTGATTTTGAAGTGCCGCGAGAACAACTCGGCAATACCCGATGGTTCGCATAAACCATTAACACTTGTCGGTATGTTGGTCTTAATTAAATAAATCATAAATTCTTTGTCGCGTTCCAAAATTGAACAAAATTTTTACCGGCCTAATTGGCGACTAAAATGTTCATCTTTATTTTGTCCTCGTTGTTCTTACACCACTTCAATTTCTTTTTGAACAACTTACGACTCTTTAACTTATTAATGTAAGTAGAACAGAATTTAGGTTTCCCGTTTATAAGCCAGCATTTATAATGAAATTGTTGTTTGGTGGTTTTCCTTAACGTGTTAATTCCATCTCACGACTCGTTTCTTGTGGTGTTTCGGGCGTGCACCACGACAAGAATAATTTAGCCCCTTTTTGTAAAATACTTACCTACTACACCTAATAAATACCATTCACCTGACATATATAAATGTTTTTCACACATACGTATATTACAATAACTATATTGACTAGATATTTCTACATTTCGTAGTTTGTCATTACAATACTTCATAAATAATTGGATTTGATTAATATCCCTGCTATCCCATCTGACTTCATCTAGATCGCACATCGCACTACGCGGCCTTTTTTCATAACTAGCTTCAGTTCCCAACTAATCAAGAGAGGATAGTGGTCTGACCAATACGCAGTGAACTAACCATCTTAATGCACCGTTGCCACAATTAACGCGCGTGTACGTATTCTCAGGTAATAATTCCCTACCAATACTATTAAGGAGTGATTTATACAGAATTACAAAAATTCTTTAAATAATCGGAAATCTGGATGTGCGTCGTAATCGCCTAGAACAAAAACTGCTTCATCAACTACAGTCATCAATTACAGCTTCTACTTTTCCCAGACAGTTAATGAAATCAGTCATACTCACTGTGCTCCCGTCATCATGTGTTAAGTAAACACTCAAGAAGAGAATTAAACGGCCATCCAAATTTATTTGAATGGCGGCTAATCTATTACTAGGGCAATCTACAACCACTACATTTGGGAATGTTGTTTTCCGCCACAACAGTGCTATACCGCCATACGGTCGCCCCCGGAATATACCGGAGGAGGTGTCTACAGTCGACTTTGAATAACATCCGAAGTCTTGGCTGATTTCATTAACCCAAATCATGTGGCAAGAGCCAAGTTTCCTGCAACGCTATAATAACAGCCTTATTACATAAGTATCTTATCGGGTTTGCAGATCTTTTACTAGATTTACAATAAAAAATCGCCATTGTCAACACTGTGGTAGTTAATTGCTTGTTCATATTTTTACTATCCATTTACATTATTTAAGTTGTGGTTGAAATTAATTCATTCACGAAAACATCGATATACTAAACCCTTTGGCCAAAAATCGTTCTCTAAGAACCTAGTTACATATTTGGTTAGCCAGTACCAGTATTTTAAAAGAGTGAAATTCTACCTCCCTATGGTGCTTAAGTAATTGTATATTTATTTTTATTTATTCATTTAAATAGAACGCCAACATAATAAACATTGTTTCCAGGGTTATTACATATTCTTACAGTTATGCATATATCTAAATGCTATTATAATGATAGGCATTGACAGCATGCACAGAGCGAGTAACACAGTATATAAATTAATTATGTTTTTTTTCTATTAATAATGTAATCATAATAATTAATAAATACAATCTTAAAATAATAAAATTTACATTAAATAGAAAACCAGATAAAAACAATGATTAAACAATTCAATCTATAAAAATATCGTATTATAACATTATACATTGTCAAATTGAAATAAGATAATTGCATAAAAATTGTAATTAAATCAAATAACATGAAGTCGAAAATAAAAAGATAACCTCAGAAATTACATAAGCAAAAAAATATATTTATAATAATCTACTCCTAAACGTGACAATGTTACTATTAAAGAGATCAATTTCCTTAGTTTTGGTAAAGTTATTAAATAATCTTATAATTCTGTTAATAGGGGCATTTAGACCTAAATTGGATT
>DWJZ01000625.1:0-29909 GCA_018249125.1 Asbolis capucinus
CAGAAAAGTTTGACCTGGGTGGGAATCGAACCCACGACCTTCGGTGTAGCAGTCAGGTTTACTAACCACTAGACCAAACGGCTTGTCAATACTTAAGGTTTTATACATAAATTCCAATTATTCTTGGTACATTTATATAATTGCGTAGTCAACTCTAACGCTAGAAATTGTACACTTGATATGATGTACAAATATATTTTGTATCACTATCGTCTTCAACGATATTAATGTTTACAATTTTCCAAGGAAACGTGAAGTTTTTTAAAAGTCTTTGAAAGTCAAATGTTAGATTTTATTACCATAAATAAGTTAGCGCTTGACTATCATTCCACCTGATGTCTTCGTCACCTGAAGTCTTCGATGGTATAGCGTATTAACTAAGTAGAAGCCTATTCACTCTTGACTTGATGGCATTACATTGTAAACGAACGGGAACACCAACGCGGACAACTTATTTCAATCCTTCGCAGTACAGGTGGTACAAGTAATGCGAAAGTTTGTAATGGATGGATGTTTGTTACCCCTTCACGCAAAAACTACTGTACGGATATGAATGAAGTTGGCACATGTATAGGTAACATACAGGCTACGTATAAAGGCCTATATATGTATAAGGTATTTTTAACAAAAATTGTATGTAATGATGAATGATCTTGGCAACGAGCTAGTAAACAAATTTACACAAAAAGGTGAATAATACACCTTGGCATTCATTGGCTCGATACAAACGGTAATGGCGGCGAATGTTACGTCACTAACTAAAGAATAGACGAAGAATAATGGTCCTACTGTAGGTGTATGTAATTTATCATTCACTAAAGAAATTTACAAAGCTTTAACAAATTTACACATGGATGGGTTTCTTCTCATCTGTCAAGCCTAGAGCATATACCAGCTTCTAATGCATGGATTATTTGGCCAATGCTTTTAGTTCTAAAGACATTCATAGGCCGCCCACAAGGCTTAAAGACGGTCAGCTGGAAATGGCTTAAAGTACTACATATTTAGAATGGATGTTTTGTCAGTGATTCATCATCGGAAGCCATAAACTATCCTACTCTGGGCTAGGGTTTCCTTTCATAATGATAGGTCACAGTGTACAGCGCTTTCCAAGCTGGTTGGTAGCTTCATAGAACTGCCAGAACTTTGTTGGGTACTCCCAGGAGTCTAATACATGTCAGTTATCACTTGCTATACGCAGATAACTTTTTGAAAATGAGAGGTGCGCGCAGACCTCTCATCTGAGAGACCAACAGAAAATGTTAGGCTATCACTGATACTGCTACTTACGTAACCGTTAACCATTCTGAGTAGAACAGTTTTGGACAAATTATTGTATACTGCGCCATTTTGCGGCAGCGATAACGACATAATATTATACGTCTGTTTAACTCCTAATGTTCGCCCAACACTTATAAAGACAGATGACCGCTCCCATTTGGCGTTGCGTTACGTTAGGGCTAAAAGGGTTTTTAGTTGGGAAATAATTAATTGAGGTGAAGTCCGCAGTGGAAATTAGCGCGATACATTTTTGGACGTAACCAATTAGGTGCATTAGTTGCGTGAATTTGGAATTTCGTGGTAATGATACGGTCGTAATAAATAAAGCTAAAGGCGAAGTAGAATCTACGGCTGAAGGAAAAGTTTATTAGGTACAGCATGAATTTTTTATTGGGAATAGGAGTCTAGAGCGCGTCTAGGAGACAACCTAGTCAGATTGTAGGTGTTCGATCAGATACATCAGAATCTCCGGAGGAATGATCGCTTCGCGCAGTCAAAACAGAAGGGCTGGTACCAGCCGTAATTACCTAGGATTTAGTTCATGTTTGAAGGTAGCCAACCACATAGAGCTTACAGAAAAATAATAACAACAAATAACAATGTGAGTAACTTAACAACGATGTGGTTGTAACTGAGTTTATACGCGATAAACATAACACAGACGAAAAACCATCAATGAAAATAAAAGTGACTACGGAATGCAATTCTCTCTCCATATAGGGCTTGAATGATTTCTCTGGAGCGATGATTGAACATACTCGACTCGTTTTTAATTACGGTCTTGAATGTCTTCATACGAGTACATAGCTTACTCGCCAGTTCGATCGACATAAAAACTCGTCAGACCAAATCGGCACCAACATAAACTTCGGAAGCGTAAACGATATAGCCGGATATACCGTAATAAAATTTATATTCCCCCACACCTACAGATAGTTCATACGAGGCGCTTATAAACTCCCTAAACTCATTTACCCATTTACATAACGTCAATCTAGTGTGCAAAATAATAGCTTTGGCGTTGTGAAAAAAGAAATTTCTTATAAGCGGGTGGAAATTCCATCACGAGGGCAAAATAGCGGAGCTGCGAGTTTACTGGCATGGCTCGAAGATCCGAAAGGGTTCGTGGAAGCTGGTAATAGAGTAATTTATCCAGTTTCGATAACGGGCAATAATCCTTGGAGCTCGTATGAAGAATAAGCGTTCACCCTACTCTCAGATATTGGATTTGGTGCTGCGCAGTGCTTGATAAAAGCTAAGATGCGGATGCAGCACTCGCCTCGAGTTTAGAAGTCAGCGAAGCTGCTAATTCAATTACCGCTGCGCTAACCATGCATTGAGCAGTCTAGGTCTAGCGGTTTGAGCGTAGGTCTCATATACGAGTAGTTCTAACTTCGAATCCTATACGGATTTCTAATTTTAAAAAGTTGTATACATAGAAAATAATTATTACTTATACCGGTAAAAGAACGAGAAAACCCCTACACCTATGAGTAAAGTTCTCAAAGATGTGTAAAGTCTCTACCTTATTTATGGCTTGTCTGTCTTCTAAACCTCAGTTGAGAGGAGACCTCAGCAATGAGGAAGCTACCATGTATGAGCATAGGATAATAGCATAGTGTAATAGTTGCGGCTTTAATATTTTTTTTATATTTTTAAAAAGCCGGGACCTGAAACAGACACGTACGTAGCAACACCTCTAACAATCAAATCAATTATTTCAGTACAAAAGTAATTTTTGCCATTCGTTAAAAATACACAGAGAACAAGTTCATTTAACGAGTTGATGACGCATGGACATATTGCCGTCCCATTCAATCAAAATATAAAACAATTGTTAACCGATATTCATTTCTGCCGTACTTACGAGTATGTCAATTCATTTGTATCATTGTAATCCATAAAAACAGAAAGATCATATTGATGCTTGTCAAAATTTTATTATTGATGATTGGAAACATAAAAATCATCTACATGAATAAATTCTTCAATTTCATCTGCATTCTTCCCATAATCTCATTCAAACTCATCAAGCATTTATCGAGCGTTTATAAATATTGGAGGTCTGACCGGAGGTACTTTATATAATCGAACAAACGCGTCAATTTATTCGTTGTGGCTACGAGGTCGTTATTTAAAATCTGTACAAACCGTCTATTTATCGAGTTCATAATAGAGATTTGTGGCTTCGGTTTGGAAATTAGTGGTCGCGCGTTGTGTGCCGACGCAAACCCGACACTTACTCGATTAGTACATTTTACGTGATTTGGAGCCATTCAAAACTTTAATACTGGCGATTGTTTGGATTAAAATCTTCTGTGTATATCTGGCAACATTTTCATGAATTTGTTTTTATACCGAAATTCAGCTCTTTACATATCTAAATGTATATCCCATTATTACATACTTTCCAACATAGTATATCAGCTCTGATAAATAATAGAGCAACCCAACCAAATTAGGGCATGGAAACATCCAACGTTATTGCACTCAGAAAAGTAATGTCCCATCTCGTTATCAGACCAACTATAAATACTATTGCTTGGATGTCTCTTAGACCGTCCTGGGCTTTGAATTCGAACAATCTCAAGAACATTTTGCAGCAATAAATTTTGAATTCAATGGCTGCGTACTAAGAACTAGTTCAGCTCGTGCGCTATAAGCACTTATATGGCAGTGCGTCCATGTTAACGATAATTCGCAAGGCCATTAATATGGAGCGTTCTGGAGGAAATGTTCGCCTCATCTGGATCCGTTTGAACTGTGACTGCCTTCAGTAGTGTTAAGATATGTTCAGAACAACCTTTGAATTATAATTTTGGCTTAATTCTAGTCATATTACGTGAAGATTTCAGCGACTCATCTATCTTCATGTACACAATAAATGCTAAATATTCCTATATAATTATAATCCCTGAAGAAATTGTTATAGAACCTTGTACAATAGGACGGCTTATAACATAAAGTTAAGTCATCCATTTCATAAACAACACTCAAGCACGAGTTTCTTTAGAACCTTATTATTTCATAGAAAATATTAATATGGGGGATCTTACGTAAGAGAATCTTCATAAAATACAATGTGCAGTATGTGCTAAAAAGGTAGTTTTGAGCTAATACGTTTTTAAATGAAAAACTATGTGACCAAAGTTCTCAGCATTGTGCGGTGTTTGTACAAATATTTTGAACCTATGCATATAATTCGGCAGCAGACTACTTACTTCGTACACTCAAAATTATAAGCCTAAATATTGTAACGGAATGTGTTGTGATAAGTAATAGGAACATAAAGAGGTCCTAAAAAATTATGAAGAAACCGAGATTTGAAGGAGGAAGGCTAACTCGCCTCGTTTTACAGCCGCGTTAATCACAGAAGTGGTGTCCTGAGGCAGATGAAACTTCGCGAAGATAACGGTTATTGCTTCGTGAATATCTCACGAAGTCACGATTCCTCGACGGGCGGTTATGGCAAATTGGCATGGTTTGGACAGATCTAAGCTTTAGTGAAAAGCTAAGCATACAACCATAGTATGTGGATTTGGTAATTATAGGGTTACTGATAGGTGAAGTGAACAGATTAATTGAATACAACTTGCATTTGCCACAGCATTAGAGGATTGGATGGATAATATCGATAAGTAGAAAATATTTTATTTTTATTATAATCAACGAAAAGGGCCGTAAGTTGAAGAGTAAGTCTATAGAAAAAAAGTCTTCTTAGTGTTAATATTATAGGGCGTCGTAGAACCCTTAGTGTGATGGTCCTATTTGTACTTGATGATTTTAATTTAAATAAATGAAAGCAACGATTTATAATCAATGTCACAGAACGGATTATTGGTCAGCATTATGTCATGACCGAAGCGCGAATTATAACGCGAAAATTCTAATTAATCCGCCAAAAATCCCCGATTCAAATACCCGTGAGTAGGAAC
Organism: Asbolis capucinus; assembly: GCA_018249125.1. Classification (NCBI taxonomy): domain Eukaryota; kingdom Metazoa; phylum Arthropoda; class Insecta; order Lepidoptera; family Hesperiidae; genus Asbolis; species Asbolis capucinus. The sequence goes on from DWJZ01000625.1 coordinate 5,217, forward strand.
AGGGGATCTGTTATGGGTTTGTGGTTATGGGTGGATGTTTGTGAATTGCCTGATATTATCTTAATAGGACAGCGAGAGATTTACCGCTTACCCAGGGTATCAGGAATGGAACGTCCCGTTTTTCAGATTATATGTTACGTATTGCTCTAATTGTATCTTAAGGAAATGATCACAGGAAATTAATACTACGTAAAGTCGAGGTTATATACAGACTTTTAATTAGGAAGACACTTCATAAAAATTGTTTTAGTTGATATAGATTTTGTTATTAGGATTATGCAAGTCTTTTTACATTGATGATTGGATATTTTTTTCAATATTATTGATCGGTAACGTCGTGGTTAAATAGTTATTTTTTCGTGGTTGTCAGCGCATTGGTAACGGAGATTACATCATGTCGCTTGTTTGCATGTTTTTCGTCTATACATACGTACATCCAGTAATTTATAAAAAGTACCATAGTTAGTTTCCCGGATTCCTACTAGATAAATGGTTAAACTTGAAAAAATAGCCCTATTAGTTTAACGTTTGAAAAAAATCGGAGAAATTATAACGTTTTTTATTGCATTTCCTATCTAAATATTAGCTTACGTTGAAATTTTGTCTAAGTACAGTAACATGTACTATAATTTATTACGTAAATAAATTAGTTCATGCTACTTAAATTTCAAACTGTTTTTGTGAGTATGTCTCTCCGTGACAGATTTACGATAGGCGGCGCAACTAAAGTGCTCTAGACACGCACCGGGCCGAATGGGCCGCCCTGTGGGACTGACCCCGTTGTTACTAGTTGGCCCACTACCTCGGATATGTAAATGCTAATTGGAATACCTAATAAGTTGGTTTTGACGGTCGTTACTGTAAGTTATTTGTTGACTTGTAACTTGCTACTGCTTGATGTTCGTGACTTCTGAAATAACAGTAGCTCTGCGACTAGTAATGATAATACTAAGTTTAATTCGAACGCTAATTTAATTTAAATATTAAGTTTGATTTTATTAAGTAAATATTTGGATATGGGAAACTAAACTATTGGTATTCGAGGATATAGTTATTCAGGCAATTTCCCCAACCTAATATTACCAAAGACCAAACATCTACTAAACAAGAGAATTGAATAACACAATCTAAATTATGCTGTTTGGCCGCAAACACGCTTTCATCAGATTAAAGGACCAGGACTAATCAAGACAGATATAATAAGGGATTATTGAATTCAGACGCAATATTTCATTGTTTTCGCTATATTCAACAAAAAAGATCATTGTTTGCGGCGGAATTGTCTTTTAAATCATCAATAAAAAGTGTAATAAATAAGTAACAGGTTAAGTTATAAATAACATATATTTCCATCTCAGATGAACGTGGCTAGTTGAGAGTTAATTTTTCCGCGCGAACAGTGGCATCTGATTGCATTGATCGGCCACTCGGCTTTGTGGCGGCTGGAGCTGATCAGACTGTAGGGACAGATTAATCACGAACCACTCTTTTACCCGATGACTGTGCATTTGAGAACATTCTGCACTCAGAACACTCTTCTATTTGTCGACGGCTAACTATGCCAGAATCAATAATTGTACGGACCAATTTGAGAAATGTTCCCAGAATCAGTGTTGCAGTTTAAAATTTTTAAGTTATGCCTTTTATGTTAGGTTAAACTTATAGTTATTTATTTAACAAATATTATGATTTTTATTGCAGATTGTAAGGACTGATTAATCACGATAGATTATTTTTAGAATATAGAAGAATTTATGAACGTATACATGTGAAAACTGCTCTATTAGTTGTGAACTATATCAAACTCAATAATTCTCCGGAGTCATTTGACAAATGTCACTGAATGTCAATTTAGATTTGAGACATTGTTGTTTTCTCTTACAATCTTAATTACAATAATAAAGTTTATAGGCGTTGCAAAATTTTTGTTAACTACAATAATTTTTATTTCTTTTTTTACCTTAGATAAGTTAGCGTTTGACTACGAACTGTTGTTTACTGTCAATTTATTTTTATGGATTTAGATTAGCTAGTGCTATAATTGTCTTTAAAACACTAAACAACTAAGGTAATTAAATTTTATTGTGATATAGTTTATAATTTAGATTAAAAACTCATCATTTCAGACATCGAACCGTTAGAATATAGTTGATTAAACAATTAATTAATTGCGTCCGTTATATGAAAGTTTCACTTGGATTAATTATCGATAATGTCATCAATGTACGTTATCTTGTATATCGATTATTTCTTCAAGTTTTTGAAAGTAGAACGATGACGGCCAAGATTAATCTTGTTTTGTTACAGTACGTCATCTCTAAGTTATCTCGTTGATTCTGTGTGGTACGTACCTGGAAAAGAAAAAAATATACTTTAATTATTGTGAAAGATACATTAATGTCTCGTACATTCAGTACAACCGAGGGATTAGCTACTGATTCTTAAATTAGTAACGTATTTTTGGGGGAATTGGGGTTCGAACATCTGACTTTTCGGAGTTATGTGCGTTTTAAGCATTTAAATGTCACTCGCTATAACGGTGAAGGAAAACATCGCGAGGAAACCTGCATTCCGGGGAGTTTGCAAAACTCAAAGGTGTGTGAAGTCTGCCAATCCCCACTTGGCCGACGTGGTGGAATATGGCCTTAACATTGTCATTCAGAGAACAGACCCGTACTGGGCCGTCATGGGTTGAGATGATCAACGAATTTTAAAGTAACTTTGGTATTAAATAATTATCATATTATAACAAATTGACTTTCTTAAATGCGGTTGGTTCCTATGATGAAAGAAATAACTCTACTTTCGAGATTCCAAATTCGAGATTTACTGTAAAAGCACAAATTCTCTTTGCTGTTGTTGGTTTGGTAATAACATATAAGTACTTTTAGTTAATGAGCTGTCTTCCAGACAACCTTCACAAACATTGACAAAGATGTAAATATAGAAAAGAGCTAGAGGCCGGAGGAACGACATATTGTGATAGCATTGGGAACGGTAAAAAGTATAAAAGTATGAATAAATAGAGAAAGAATATAGAAGAAAAGTTTAGTTATGGATGGATGGATAGATGAGTGGGTGGAATGGTGTTTATTAATCTTTCACGCAAACGGAAAATTTAGCGCAGAGATAGATAATTGATAACACATCTAGTACTTTATCTTAACACATCACGCAAGTGAAACCGCGGGTATAAGCTAGCAGGTTTTAATACTAATTTAATTTGCTGCTACTTTGTACAGTGTACTTTGTACAGTGTACTCTGTACAGTGTACATAATGCTGAAGGAATTGTAAGTCATTACTCTGTACACAAGGAATATTGGCAGTCTGCCATGATTTTGATCATGTGATCAAAAAATGTCACAAACAAAATTATAGGCTAATTTATTTCGCACTTATTGATGCATAAAGTTGAACATTACATTAAACATACACTTTTTTAAATTGTCCAAAAGATTTACTAAATAATTAGGTATTATGACTCTGAAAATGAAGTAGGAGATCATTTTACAAGCATTTTGGTAAATTATTATCAAAATGATGCTCAGAACAATATTTTGTATTCTTTTTTCTGAAAACGCAACCCTGAATTTGATTTTTCAATGGACGGACTATATAGACTACTTTGTATCAACACCACGCGGCCGAAGCCGCGGGCGTAAACTAGCTTTATTATATTATAAAAGGAATATTTTTATAGTATAACCTTCTTTATTATTAAAAAAGCGACTTTAAATGACTCCGACAAGTAACACAATGATAAGATTGTAGTCAACGGAGTTAATGGCGTAATTGACTGTGACTCTTAATAGACGCAACATCATCTCAACCCATCACGGCCCACTATTTAGCACGGGTCTCTTCCCTGAATGAGAAGGTTAATGCCATAGTCCACCACGCTGGCCAAGTGCGGATTGGCAGACTTCACACACCTTTGAGTTTTGCGAACTCCACGGCTGTTTTCCTTCACCGATATAGCGAGTAACATTTAAATTCTTAAAATGCACATAATTCCGAAAAGTCAGAAATGCGCGCACAGGGATTCGAACCCGGACCCCTCGAGTAGGAGGCCAAATTCTTAACCACTAGGCTATCACCGCTATGATGCATAATTAAGAATAACTCAGATTTTAAATAAAAAAAATATCATCAAAATCAATACACCCAGTAAAAAGTTATGTGGTAAAGAACAAAAACAAAAATATTAAAAGAACGAATAACAGTAAGACTGCTCGTCAGATGTCGCTCAAAATTAAATGGGACCACGGAATTAAGATCCTTCGATCAAAAAAAAATATCAAAATCAGTCCACTTAGTAAAAAATTCCGACATATATAAAAAAAACACGAATTGTGAACCTCCTCCTTTTTTATACAAAATTTGTTAATGCTTGACATCGATCCCACCTGATCGAAAGTGGTCATGATGTCTTAGATGTTGAACTCACTAACTTAGTAAATCGTAAACATCGTAATTAGGTGGGAACACCTGTTTTTAAAGTTCGTTAAAAATGTCATAAATAGTTTATTTGTCTGTCCGTTTGTTTACTCAAAGATAAACTTTAGAAAAAACATCGTGTGAACCGCAATTTCAAAAACGTGTAACGAAACTTTTAGATTTATTCGAATCCCAACTTGTATAAATCCATTTTGCATGTAAACAAGATATATGCATCTTACATACGACCTTATATATGTGTAGATTAGAGTCTATTCTCCAATGCCAGGAAGTGGATATTGGAATACCCAAATTCCTACATTGAAATTTTATATCGCATCGAAATATATACATCCCGATAGCAAAGCCGATTAATTCTACGAACATCGAACAGGAAATTCTGAAATAATTTTAATGGATGTTTCAAAGAATCCGTCCAAATTTGAAATTCGAAACATGACACTATACCAAAAAAATGTCATAGTATTTTAAGTAATTCTAATCGACGGATCTGTAGTTTACATTATATTGTTTGCAAGGCCAGAGGTCCCGGGTTAGGTTGTCAGCCGGGGCAGATAAATATTTATTCCCCGGTCATGGGTCCACGTTACAAGGAATTTTGTGGGTATAAGTTTGCAAGGATTTAATAATTAATTATTATTTATTTCCCAACCATAACTTACATAAGGAGTCCAGTTAATATACCTCAATATTTTGAATTTCATATATTATGTATTTTTTTATTTTCTTGATTCGGTGTTATGTATGTATGTTGGTTAATATTATTAAAATCATTCAAAATTATATTTTCATTGCCAATCACTCTTGGCAATAGTTGACGATCACAATTTGACTGGCTACCCACGTATTACATTCGGAGTCGTGTCACTGTCGTGTCGCAGTCGCGTCGCAATCGTGTCGCAGCAATACATCGATTGTACTGCAGCTGTTATTAATCTAATCGGGCTGCGATCGACCGCAGACCGCAATCGTGCTTTGTTCCGGACTACCGCCTAGATAGAATTATACGACCGTGTATACGGTTATTAGTACATTGGATGAAATTGCTGGTAATGTACACTTGGGATCGACCTCTTGTGTACAAGGACACTGCAGATTGTGGTCTAGTAGATGTATGAGCATTGCCTGCGCTTCCTTTAGGTTAACCACGGGTTGTGCACGAGATTCTGTCAGTTATCAGTGGCCCAAAGTCTGGGACTGGCCTGGGGATCCACCCAGGGGTACCATGAGACTTGATGGGGGTGTACGTGAACGTGAAAATAATATAAGGGTCCACAAGCAGCAACGGGGTCTATGACCATTCGATAAATTCTTAATTTGTAATTTTTAACATGTTTTTTTCGATGAAAATTATGGATATATAACACAAAGAATTTTGAAGTTTTCCGAAACCTATTTTCAGATTTGTAACTAAATTTTCTTACTTTTCAATGAAATTTTAAAGTTTAGAGGAAATTTAACAACAGTGCTTCACCGTTACCAGGAATCAAATGTTGTCTATGACAAAGGAAGTTTGGGAGTCTTAACGTTAAATGAAAAATCCTTCTAATATTATAATCGTAATAATATACAACAGTAATAGCCTAGTGGTTTGAAAGTTGGTCTCTCGATCGTGAGATCTTGGGTTCAAATCGTGCGGCGATCACCTCTCATTTTCAAAGTTATGTGCGTATCAGTTGATTATTCTTCAGTACGGTGAAGGAAAAAATTGTGAGGAAGCCTGCACTCCCAAAGAGTTCTACGTAAAGTTCTCGAAGTCACCGCTTTGCTTTCCACAGCAATCCGCACTTGACCAGCCTGGTGGACTATGGAATGTACTCCTCACATTGTGGAGATCCAAGCCCAGTAGTGGAACGGTAATGAATACTGTTAAAATGTACAGTTGCTTGTTTTTAATACAAACACCACACTTAGTACTTTATTTAAAATTTCGTTTGCGCCAACACACAAAATATCGACATGAATTTCAATTCTAAGCTGCTGAGGCAAACACGGTGGCTAAGCCGGACAACAAAATAAGCATGAAACCGCACGAAAACAAAATCTACTGTTTGAAAACAAAGAGCGCTTAGGATGCAGTTGTGGTCAACGATCGAACGCCCTGCCAATTTAATATATCGGCGCATCGAAACAAAGGTGGAGTTTCGAACAATGCGGCGAGCGACTGGCGACAGCGACAGACGATTTGTTGAGACGGTAGATAGTGCTAACAAATAGGAGGTTGCTTTGCCGTATTTATTTGTCGACAGTCAGTCGTCAGTCGACAGCATTAAAATTGGTTAGTCTGAATTTGCTTCAAAAATGTCTTCAGTCCACTTATTTGCCTCAATTCTGTAAGTTCGCTCAACGTTTGATATTTAACACTGTTTTTACTAATATATCATTCATAACAGAACCTTAGTCACTCAGAAGCGTGTAAAATAATATTTTTCTCGCAGCAAAACATTTTTTCTACCGACAGCGATCGCAGTTGCTTAATTCATCCAATCGCTTAAGACCGACATACTTTGTCACAGGCTGAAGACCACGGTACTTCATACCAACATGGCTTCAACACACTGATAGCCCACTAATGAGGGGTCTGCTCATATTAAAGAGACAGAACATAGTTCACCACGCTGCTTCTAAGCGAATTAGAGAGATAAAAAAAAGGCGGACAAGTAATTCTGTTCGCGATAGTTGTTTCGTAATATGTTTGGCGTTTGTTGTTTATCGCATTCAACGGAATCGTACCTTATGAGCACATAAGCGGTCTTAGTTCTCAACACTTCCGTACTTAGACAAAACTAAAAAAGCTAAGATATTTTTAAATAAAGACATTGTAAATGGATTCCTCCGAGATATTGTCACAATGATTCTGTAAATCTGCCTAGCTATGAGACTAAAGCAAGTTGGTCGGTAAATAAGTATGTCTAGGTAAGACGATGCTTACAATATATGTATATATTTGTATATATATATATATATATATATTTGTATATATATATATATATATATATCTTGCGTATAGTAAAAGTTTAGTTTAGTAATCAAATAATTGTATCATAAATATTTTCTTAAGTCAGGAGTCAAACCTGGAACTCTTAGTGGAAATAGAATATCCTCTAATTGAATTTAAAAATTGTCTATAATTGTCTAAGACAGCTTGGGATTAAAGGAAAAAAATTAAGTGGACTAGTAGTTTATCCCCACATTGTATGTAAAATGTGCCTTAAACTGCCGCTCTCAATGCCAAGAGCTATTTAAGTAACCATTAGGAACTCTGAGTACAGCACAAAACGAGATATACGTGTTACGGTTTGGGAACTTTGTCTTATACGAGGGCCACTGTTATAAGGGCCAATGTAATAAGGAGCCACATTTCATGTGTCGTCGGCGGGAGGATCACCACGCCAAACTACGTCGTGTATATGGGGTCTGTGTGGGGCGGATTTCAACGGCATACGGACTGTATGTGGTCCGCGGGCAGGTTTGCCTACCCCTGTTGAAGGGGATAAAATAAATGTAGAAGTACTTTAGCGATTCTTGTATAACTTTACATACAGAAGTTATTATAAAACAAAATTCGTTTATAAACGTATCGATGAAAACAAACAAACGATAAAATAAATGATTTTGATGTCTGTTTACGTTTACCGCGTGGTTAATTGAAGTACAGAGTAACTTGTATAACAGAGGCTACACAGTTCGAATTATTATTTCGAATATTCGGTTCAATCGAAGAACATATTAATTACTAGAAATCGAATATTGGTTCCATTAGTTGGTTTTTTGGGAGAATCGATATGATGCCATTGTTTTTCGACTTACCTGATTGGTAGTGGAGTTCCGGGTTTGATTCCCGTTGGGACACAGGTTTATGTGTCATAAAATTTAAAATCATGGTTAAATTAAATCTGTTTACGCAGATGTTCATAGCCTAGCAGCTTGTTCCGCTTATCAATCCAGAAAGTGAAGCAACAGCAGGCGAGGTTGGTAGGAGGATGGGTGATCGCTAGTGGCAATAATTTCATCAGCACTTCTGTGCATTGGAGGGCACGTAAAACCGTCGGCCCCGGTTGGCGTTAGATAGTAATCGTTAAGTTGTGTCGAAGGCATTTCGGCAACAAAAAAACAAATAAAAACCTCACGACACTGTTGGTGACAAGCCCTCCACCAATCCGTATTGGAGCAGCGTGGTGGAGTATGCTCAGCAGTGGGCCATCGATGGGTGTCAAGTCAATGACGTCACAAAATTCTTCGAATTAGTGCATCGAAGATTTTCATTTGGTCGAAGAAAATTTGTGTTGTCTTTTGTAAAACCCGTTCAGTACAAGCAGTTCAGACAAATAATATTATTGAAATATCAAATTTTGTAGACAGATTTAAATATTTATAGTGTTTGTATAAATGCATGGGAACCATGGTCAATGTGAACCAGTTTGACGCGCTTCCAAGACCTGGTCGACTAATCGAACGCTTGTCACTGCGAGCTGATTGAAAAGTCAATATTGTGTCTTTTAAAACGTGTGGCCGATGACAAGAATGGTATTTCATTAGTCTTTGGATTTTCAGCAGGACTTAGGTTTCTCCTAATTTGCGCCAAAACCCACCGAGATTGATAGATTTAAAATAACTTAGAACCCCACTGACCTATGTACGTATATTAATTAAAAAATATATATTTATATTAATCGCGACGACTGAAGTTTTTTCTAAATTCCCACGTCGGCGTCTAAAACCATTTGCTCAGTCTCATTTTTCAATATAAGGTCGGTTACCCCAAAACAGTCCACCTTAGTTCGTAATTTTTTTTTCATTCCCACGTCGGTCACAGTCCAAAAACGGTAGGTCAGTCTGTCTCACGTCATTTCCAATATAAGATCAATTGGCCAAATGTTTCCCCAAAACAGTCTAACTTAGTTCGTCACTAACGTATATATCTAATAACATTAGAACCCGGACGTCGTAGAAAACACTGAGGGAATCCAATCGACCCAATTAATCAACACCCGGGCAACGAAAATAATAAATTAGTCTCACGTATCCGGACGACTGGGAGACGTTGACTTTTTAATTAACTCGGGCCGATCCCGACAACTCTTCGATTAATCAATCGGGCCTCTCATCTGCCGATATGAGGCCTGGCGTACGGCTATTATCTGATGAGTAATGCTGGAGCAACAGCTTAGCCTTTGTGCCTTTCCCTAACCTTTTGAGTGATTTAGCTGCTTCAACGCCTTTCTGAAACGTTTGGTGAGGTTGCCAAAATGTTTCATGAAACCTCACTAATATAATAAATTAGAAAATATCTGAACTTTTTCTGTATGTATGTTACGCATTCACGGCGAAACCAGTGAATCGATTTTGGTGAAAATTGGTACAAAGATAGATACAAAAACGAGTAGGAATACAGGAAAATTTTGACGCGAAAAGTGGATTAGAGGTATTAAGTGGTGTAGATAGGGGATGAAAATTTAAATGGAAGTTCGTTCTTCCTGCAAATGTACAATTAACGACTGTGTATCGAACTTGTGTGATGCCTTGAGATGTAGGTAAGAGTATAATGTAGGATACTAAGAAGCTTTGTTCCTGAAATTCGACAATTTTCTATCAAATCTAGGGTCCGCTTGCGGCTTCCCTCGCGTGGTGTGTTGGTAAAAAGTAGCCTGTGTCATTCCTGACTACAATCTATGTCTGTGTCAAATTTAGATTAGATCGGTTCAGTAGTTCTCGCATAAGGGACTAACATCCATCCATCCTTAAAAACTTTCGCATATATAATATTGGTTGGATACTTATATATTCTTGAAAATGCAGAACTAACGTATTTTTCAGCTCCATTCATACCTATAAAATGCCTAGATTACCGTTCAACAAATAAAATATTCCAGTAAAACGTCCAGAACACGATATGACCACAGAAACGCGTTGCGGGGAATTATTCAGAAATATTAATTTTAAATCCGTTAACAATGAAAAATGAAATTATGGCCGGGACAGTATTGCATAAAGATTCTCGATCAGCTTCGGACAATGTACGTTCCATTGCACGCCATTTATTATAAAAAGCACTTCACGAACAATTAGCGGTTTTATATCCCCATAATGCTAACGTTCACTTCCTGTGCCACAATACAGAAATGGCGAGAGACCGCCGCGGTCGCTGGCCGCCATTTTGTGCAAATAATTCAGCAAGATTCGCACGGAATGGCCGAAACATCCGTCCGTTCAGACTGGAGCTCGTTTTAATATTAAAATAGATTTACGCGCGAGGAAACATGATGGTAATTTTCATGTGGTGCACCTATTTTAAAACTCTATTTGGTTATTTTACGCATTTGAGTTGTAGTTTTAAGGAATAAACCTAATAATGTAAAGGTCTCCTACATAATAGTAGGGAATTATTTAGAGAAGGGAATGACCACCGAAATCACCAAGACTTTGCTTTCATCTACTCATCCTCAAGATCACTACACTACGATCACTCTGTGGAGAGTAAATGACTAAGGAGAGATTTATCACACGGTCTTATGGAAGAAATTATGCTGCCATTGTGGATTGTCCCACAACTGGGCTCGGGTCTCCACTTAACGAAGGGGGACCTTGTTCAGTAGTGTGGGATTGGGTTCAGACTCTACATCATTTAATTTCTTAATTATTACTCTTAACATGTAACCACACGTATATCAAAGAAAATAATAGCATAAAAGCGCAAAGGGACGTATATTTCTAACGTGTCGACGTTTCTTGTGCTAACAAAAGGAAAGAAGACAAAGAAAGAACTCCCCAGCACTCACCGTCCAACCCTTGGACTATTGTAACGAACCACTTCGGTTCAATAATGAACCCTTCAAGTGGTCTTGGGCCGCTATTTGTTGAGTGCGCAATTATTGGGGTTAACTATGCCGGTGCAACAAAGTTTATGTGAAACACTCTCGTCTGGAGTTATATTACTTTCGAGTTTACCGTTTATAATTTTGGGAACAGTTAAATCTATTAACACTTCTAAAATACCACGAAGAGTTAAAATGAATTCCTCAATATAAAACCTTTAAAAATTATTCACTAAAACCTTCCTTGAATATCGCTATATCGATTGGCAAAAACCGCATGCAAATTTGATTAACAGATTTTGAGCTATTGCGAATACACAGACCGATGGAGCGTGGGGACTTTATTTTATAAGGTGTAATAATAAAATTTTGTCATGAAGTTTGAGAGTCATGATTTATTTTACGTAGGTGCTTTGTTACTATTTGACAAAAATTACGAAGATAGGATTTCTATAACAAAAAGTTACTAAGATTGACTTTATAGTGGCAGCATAGACTTGAAACAAAGCAAACATCCACCTAAAAAACAAACATTGACCAATTGTATAATGTTTGCCCCTGCTGTTACCGAACACGAGACCCCGCACTTAGTAAGCATAGTTGAAACAGACTACGAAAAAAGGGTCGAGAAGGAGCATAAGCAAAAAATAAAATTAGATTTGTTGATAACGCATAAACGTAGGATATTATTTCAGTGTGGCGCGGTATAACAAAATGTTCTGCGCATACAATGTTTGCTATTCCCAAAATAACATTTTGTAACAGCGAAAACATTCCGACGAAACGGGGTAGAGAAATGTCAAACAGCAATTACGGTAGAAAATTCCTAGTGGGTCGTATTCCGAGCTCAGTAAGAACATATAAGGCACCTGTTTGCCCTAAAAAAACTACGGAGGGAATAAAAAAGGTGCTTTACTGCTGGAGGTAACCTATAGGGGTATAAAAAGCGGGTTTCCTCGAGTTTTCGAACGCATAAATTACACGCACACACGCAAGGTGAGTAATAAAGGGGATTTTACGCGATCCGGAACGGTTCCGAGACAACACGGGAACGGGAATGATGTTTGGATGACCTGCGGCCAATGCTCACTTTATATACTTCACAGGCCGACTTACAGACGTTCTTAAGTCTTTGGTAAATCCATTTTTAGGGTCCTTGTGATCTTATAACCCTGCGGCCTAGTTCTGTGACAATGTTTTACTAGAATGTTCTTATTTTGGCACTTAACAGGTTTTTCCATTTCTTTGAGTAAAATTTAGAACTATCCGCTTTTTTATTTTAAAAGTAGCCACTGCGTTCCGAAATCGGTAATCCTATATGTAAGCACGTGATTGTCGAAGTTACCTTTTGTCTTTATACGAAAACCTGGCAGATAGCGCCTATCATGGCTCTAAAACCTAAGAAATTGTTCCAAGATAAGCCCTTGATCTCATTTCCGAACTGCGCTATCAAAGATAAAGCAATGATGCATCCGACGGGAGCCAGTACCATAGGTAAACACGACATCGTTCCCTTACTTCAGATTTTTTCAGATGATTTCGTACTGTCGTCTAACTATTAGACTAAATTCTTTCAAAACACATCAAGATGTTACGATTTAGGATCTACTGTATCTTTTTCGTTTTCAAATTACGTGACCGAAATGCTACGTATCATCCGGGACATTTGACTCTAAGGACATTACCGCCGGGTCAACATTTACTTACGGTGAAAAAATCTTCAATGCGGTTAAAAGCCCGACGGATAAATCTATAGGACTTTACAGAGATGCCATTACAATATTATGAAAACCACACAGAACCATACATAAAAACTGCATTCGTTATTACAAGTTCCGACTGGCTCGAAGGACCATCGACGCAAAAGCGACTGAAATAACTTCTTAGAAGCAGGAATATTGTAATACGAGTATGTCCCAACTAAATTTTAACCTACTTCTGTACAGCCTGAAATATCAAGCGACAAAGGCTTTTTTGTCCATTAAATAGTTCACGGACACGGCTGAAGCCTTTTTGCTTGGCTTTAAAGCCTGTATTGAGTTCTGCCATAAACTTTTCACAGAGCGGATTCACAGATCTCGAATATAAAAAATATTATCTGAAATTCTAATAAGAGAGGTTCTCACAGACAGTTTTAATCCATTATAGGTCCACTACGAAGAACTGGTTTCTTTTAATAAAGGATTTCTTTAAGTAACCGAGAGCATCCACCAGCTTCTCCAACACGCAATAATAAGGGTTCATGAGCCATCCAAGTATCGGAAATTTTTATGCCGCTCTCAAGCCTCAATGCTCAATGACTGCTAACAGTTTACAACAAACGGAACCGACGGCTTTATGTGCCTTCAATGCGAGCACTAACGACTTTTTTAGAATTTATATTCACCCATCCACTTTCCAACTGTAACCGCTATTGCCTAACTTCGTCGATCAACACCAGCAATGAGCAGCTTCCTACATCCTCACATACACAGCCTTAAAAACATCACAAATTTGCTCGTAATTTGTCCGCACAAACACTTCGCTGCTGTTGTGAGTTATCTGAGTGCTGCAAATTGTTTCTGCTCTCAATTACTGAGAACCAAAGCGGATATACTGAGCTGAGTTTCCTTTATAAGTGCTAAGTTATAAACTAAATACGAGTTTTGCTTTGTTGATGTTTAAAAGCACGCCGTAGCAGAGATTAAATTTAAGTTTTGGATACAATATGCTATAGTTCTGGAATTTCTCGTACGTTGAAATCGTTGCTTATCTTCTATTATCTGGATTTCCTCCTGCATCTCGGGATAACTTTAGGAGACTATTATATTGTATGGTTGAGGTACGGGGAATTATATTTATGTATCCTAGACTAAATTGTTGGGAGATTGGGAGACCTGGACTAGGTTCCATGCAACGTACCTCATTAAACATCAGTTGGAATTCGTTGGTGTCTATACCATTGAATTTAATGTCATTAATACCCATTCATAAAGGTAGGTGTAGGGTAGTCTTCTCAGTAGGTAGTCACTAGGGTAGGGGTAGCCTTCGCACTCTCATCTCTCTACTTTTCATTCCCTTGCCCTTATTACCCGCAAAATGAGTCATCACATTGCGAGTTTGAGACGCAATTATTCATTTTGACAATGCATAGATCTTTGGTGTTTCTAATAATTATGACCCTAACCATTTACCATCGTGTGGTTAATATGCTCGTAGACCGGCTATTTCTTCAATATCAATTCAGTTGTGAATTAATTTAGATGCATTTTGGCTTCAAGCAACCCATAACTGTCTTCACTGACAATGTACTCGTAAGGGGTCCACCAGGCTGATCAAGTGCAGTTTGGTAGACTTCGCACACCTTCGAGAACTTTATGGTGAACTCTCAGGAGTACAGGTTTCCACAAGAAAGAGAGAAGAGAAATTGATAATCATTATCTTTCACCTGCATTTTTAGTTTAAAGAAAACAACGCCACTCTTTTTCTTTTCGGACTCAACTCATCGTCGATGCTTTTGACGATAAGAATTGCAACAAATTAATGAGTTTGCCTTTGATACATACGTTCAAAGGTATTGGGGTTAACGAGACTATCACGCTGTGTTCCAATTCCACATTTAGTAGTATCCAGTGATATGTCAAATGCTGACAAATTTGTCAATTTGTGACCTCGCTTTTTGAATAACCTAGCTTTACGTAAATGCAATAAATTATTAAAAATATATTGAAATGGTCCAGATCTGATTTCAATGCGGTTTTCGCTGATATATTGAGCTAAAATTTCTACGGTTATATTGCTAAAATAGCGGTTTTAATGTTAAACGATCGATCTCATTCTGTAATTTCTGTCTCTTTCTTTATCTAATCTTGTTCCTAGGCAACCTGGGCTTCCTCTGGGCACTCCCATGGGCACTAGTTCCCTATAATGATCTCAACGATGTGTGCAGCTACTTCGCCAGCGTGGTAGACTACCTTCACCCTTCACAATATCCAAGATAACCGTGCACAGCACTGGAACAGCTGTGTACTGCGCATTATAAATAAAATACAGACAGTATAAAGTCCACATTAAATCTACTTAGCATCAACGAATAAAAACTTCTGTGATAATATGACAGCTGATACGAGCGCTGGCGCCGGCACGAGTCGTCGCCACATTGCTGTTTCCAAGTTATTGGCATATAATAAACCGACAATCGCGTTTATAGTATGTGCTTTATTATTAGGATTCCGTAGGTTGAAAGTTGAGCCCTAGTACAAAGTAACAACTCTAAAGAAATACGACCGTATGTTTTCCGTATAAAGGCGTAAATCATAAAGAGTTTCTCATCGAAAAGAGAAAGACAAGGGTAGCCAGGATTCCATATATAAACTAGCCGCGAATAAATTAATTAATCAATTAAACCAATTTACATAAATATACCTGAATCGGAAAACTCGAGTGAAAAGCACTAATTATACAAAATATACAGCATAAAAACATGGCCCGTCCCCTTCAGTTGAAACCAATTAATATTAATTTCCACTGACACAAGACCGTCGATTACGTAATTACCTCGACTCGATCGCGAGCGACGAGTCACTATTAAAGGGTATTTTTAACCCCTATAATATCAACCCCTAAGTCTGTAATAAAATCTGAAAGGCATACCTAAATACATTTATACTGGTTAGCTGATAGATTATGCATTAAGCTCGCCTATTGTACCGTAATAATTTATGTGGTGGTAAATAAAGTTTAGATAAATAAATAAAAACCGTATATTCACCTGCTTCTAGATCCTTTATGAGATTTTTCATTTCAAACATAATTTTGTGTATTAAATGGCAATATACAAACGGATAGATTTAGAAGTATTAATAACATAGTATTTTTTTCACCACCCGGCCCAGACTTTCATCCTTTTCACCTTGTTGGAACCAAGGAAAATGAAATCCATTTAGTATCATCGGAAGGCAATCGTTAAACCATATCGGAGTACTTTGGGCAGGATAAAAATTTCCGATAATTGGCGGTTAACCCTTCCATCAATTCGAATTCTCCGTCGTCGATATATGCAAGTATGTATCATTTTTCTAGCAGAGTTCAACACAGTGAAACTAACTCCATCTATTTTGTGCAATAGGTACTAGAAGTTCCCTCGACTCGTCTGAAACGCTTAAGAAGCTGTTCTACGTTAAGATTGTACACGAAATTAGAGTTAAGAATGTTTGAATGGAGAAGAGTACTAATTAAAATGTTTACTTAAAATCTAGTTTTGCTTCAATTCAGTTTGTACGCTACTTTGTTCTTTGTTACTTAATTACTGGACATGGAATTAACATTAAAAGAAATATGTACAGTGTTTTGTACTCAGCGAGGCACTGTGTCCACGATGCGCGAGATTAAAATATCGATGCACAAAACATCGTGAGTACCCGTGTAAGAGATAATTATGAACACTGGACACTTAAAGTTGCTGTTGTATTTGTATATTGCATTGTTTCCCTGTATTTATCGAATTGGAAAGCCAAATTTTCTTATGACTGAGGATGTCTAGAGAACACTTCACCAACCTGCTCCTCCAAAAGCCTCTGACATAGCTCAAGAATTGCTATTCAACGAAAACAACCGAGATTTGTTGGCCTTACGTGCCCCCTAAAGCACGGAAAGGCTCATGTAATTATTGCCACTAGCGGTCACCGATGCTACCGACCTCGCCCGCAGTCGCATAACATTTTCAATCGTCACAATTTGGGCTATGAAAGGCATAATTTTACTTTCATTTTTATAATTGTTCCTTACATCAATAAAACCGAAGTAACCCAGTTAAACTGAGAATAACCACAAACCAAGGGACCGACAGTCATTTCTATTTAAGGATTAATCTATATTCTTTAACAAACCCTACTACAAAAAGGCATTTAAAAAGGTCTTTATTTTTTCGAGGGAATAAATCTAGCCATTTGTATTGGTTTTGAAGACTCAATTATTCAATAGTTATGGGCTGGCGTATCGGCGATTGTGCATTCAAATAAAAGTCCGTGGCCTTTTGATTTGCGACTAAATATTCGATATCGATCGAAGTCGGAGTGAGCGCTCCTGAAAAGGATTTCAACTTGAGAATTCTGGCATTCGGTGTTATTAAAAGATTTTGCCGAGCCGTTGAGCGAGTTACGTAACAAATAGAAAATTTATTTTTATTTTTTTGCGTACCTAAATGTTTAAAGTTATTTTAAATTTAAAAAAAGAATATTTTTAATTGCGGCCAGGTTTTTTCATACAGAAAAAAGTCCTTGTATAATACCTACCTAGGTAAACTTTTTCTTGACAAGCTTTTATTTAACTTGCATTGTATATTTCCGTATTTGCTTGTTACGGGTTAAATCTTGCAAGCTTAATTAGACCCACTTCCTCTTACACTACGGTGTTGAAATTTTGCATACTGTTTCAGTTCAATGCAATTTTTTGATAAGCATGGTTTGTTACAATGCTCAAGATTGGCTTTAGAAAAGGGAACTCCTTAAGGGTTAACAATACGGTATATGTTTCTCCGTATTAGGGCTCTGTAATTAAAGCTTGTGTTTTTTAAATATTTTTTACAAATCTTGTTAGTTTGATTTTACGAATAAAAATATTTCTCAAGTTTGTATGGTAAAACTCCTAGATCGAATTTGTACCGAGTATAGACTAGACTTTCAACTAGAAGTGGTTTAGGTCAGCCACGTTGCTCCAGCGTTAGCGGACTTCTTTAGTCCCAAAATATCCTATAATCCACCCATTTCGCATTCACCATGCCTTCCCATATTGGAACATACAAAATATTACGACTACATACATAAACATAAATAAATCCATCCATCCAATATTCCGGGTTTAACGTCTGCGCCCGCGAGTGCCCGTATACCGATGGGTTGTTAAAAAGACGTTAATGTTTAACTCGGCTTTTAACGATCGGCGGTATGGCGCCTCGATTTATGCAACGCCACGCCCACCGAGTCGGAAATACGTTTCATGCATTAGCAGCGCTTCTAGTATCTATTATTCTATTCCTACTAAAAATTTGGATGGATGGATGGATTTACTCCTTCACCTAAAAATTACTGAACGGAGCTGAATGAAATTTGGCACAGGTAAAGATTGTAATCTACTACACAAGGTACTTTTAATCAACAAGCAGCGCGAGAGAAGCCGCGAGCGACCCAAGTATTACAAATATGAAGATTTGTAAAGATGAATCGATGTTTCTTTCTCCTTCACGCAAAATCTACTGAACAGATCTGAATGAAATTTTTCACAGAGATAGAATACGGTTTTGAATAACACATGAGTAAGTATTCATCAACATACCACGCGGGCGAAGCCGCAGGCGAACCCTAGTTCATTACATAACTCTTTTCTGGCTTTCGTCTATGGATTTATTTATTTGTATAGATTGTAATGTTATTGGTAGTAAAGAGAATGTGTGTCTCGTACAAAGTATGAGGTAAAATTCGCAAAAACCAAGACTTTATGATCGCAAGAAGTCACAAAGTATTGTAACGAGTTCGCAAAATGAAGAATGGAACTTAGTATTCCTCGTAAACAGATGTTGATAGGTATGTGGGATTTCAGTTTCTTACCCTAACAATTTTCTCGTTTAGAAGATCCAATAACCCATCCATCCATCCAACAGCCACACGCCCACGGTTGGACGTAGGCCTCTCCTAATTTGCGCCACCCTGACCGGTTCTGAGCCTTTCGAATCCAGACACCCGCTGTCTTCTTCAGGTTATCAGTCACCAGAGAAAGTAGTAGGTCACCATAATCATTAGCCAAGCGTGGTGACTATCAGGCTAAGCTTCTTTTGAATATGTGACGTAATTTTATAAATAATAAAAAAAAAAATCTCATATTGTGAACTCAAGGGAGTGTTTTCTAAAGATGTTATCCTTCACCGTAGCAAGTTTTAACTTCTGATATGCACTTTGAATATTAGAGGTACGCAGAATTCGAACCTAGGACCTATCGTTGAGAGAAGAATTTTGGGGAGGAAGGAAGGAGGCATTTTTAGTTGCGGGAAAACACCAGTATAAATGTGAAAACAAAAATATAATGTTCAATTTACAGAATTCTGCGTACCATACCCCTTAACGAATTGCAGTAACTATGTTACTAGTAGAATTTAAAATAACAGTGACTAGCTTCCGCCCGTGACTTAGTCCGCGGAATAGTTACTTAAAAACTAAAGGTTATAGCGAACTAACCCCAAAAGATAGATATATGCTGTGTTGGACTTATTTTTAGAACTTTTAAAGGGAAACAATTCTGTCATATATAATTTTTGCGAATTTTTAACCGTTTACGCAGCACACGCAGCGGAACCTCTCAAAAGGAAAAAAATCCTCCGATTTTGAAACATTCTTCATTGGTGCTCCGCTCCTATTGGTCTTAATGTGATGATATATAGCCTATAGCCTTCCTTGATAAATGGACTATCTGACACTGATATAATTTTTCACATCGGACCAGTTGTCCCTGAGATTAGCGCTATGAAGTAAACAAACAAACAAACTCTTCAGCTTTATAATATTAGTATAGATTTGGGTGCCAAATTAATAGTAGGAGGGTAGGACATCAAATAAATTGTGTGAAGACATAGTAGCTGTTTGCTAATGTTATTTAATTGGGAAACATTTACAAGGGTCTATTAATTTGTGTACGAATGTGGGTAGTCTGAGCAAATGTTGACATAGTAAGCAAACATCATCACTCGTACCACAGGATTGCTGTGGCAACAAGCGTGGTCACAAGTGGCGTAGACAGCAGCCATGACCCGAGAATAAACAGTTATCTGTCACTAAACAGGCGTTAACGACTAGTGGTTATATATTACATTAAATGACAAGACTTGGAAATATGTCACATCCGCAGTGGGAACTGCAGAATTTTTTAAGCAAACTAGCTTTTCCCGCAACCACGTCCACGTGGTAGACTCCCTGTATACCTCCCCTCCCCAACAGTCAATACCATATCTAACAAATAAAAGGTATTATTCTTATATCTTTGATAACGTAGAAATTTCATCCCCTATTTTGAAGATTTATTTGCAAATAAAGTAACCCATTTTCTTCCTCACGTTTCTGTACTAAATTTCATCAAAATCGATTCAGTAGTTTAGGCGTGAAAAGCTAGTAGAAAGACAGGGTTAATTTTGCATTAACTGTTGCTAAAGATTTGTCTCAATTACAGTACTTTCGTATAATATGTTGCGGAGTATCTTTCGCCGTTTCTTCACTCTTGACTCGTATAAAATACACGATGGTGGATAAACAAAGTCGTTTATGAGTAAGAATTTTAAAAATAGTTAAATGTCAAATAGTTTGACTTTAAAGTTAAATATAAAATGGTGTGTGTGATAGTAGTTATTACCAACTGCGTTTATATCAATGTTATTTTTACAAGCTTTTATTTAACACAGGCCGGTTGGTCTAGTGGTTAGTGAACCTGACTACTACACCGGACACACACTACCACACTACACCCAGGTCAAACTTTTCTGTGATGAGCAGGAATGTTTGATCTGTGTATCTGGGTATGTAATAGAAATATCTATTTAAGTATGTATTTAGAAGTATATATGTATGTTTATCAGTTGTCTGATCACCATAGCACAAGCTAACGCTTAGTTTGGGGTTAGATGGCCGTGTGTGAGTTGTCCAAATATATTTATTTATTTATAATGTCCTGCAGATATTTACCGACCTCAAAAAAAGAGCAGGTACTCAACTCGTGTGTATTTTTATATACATATGTTACCTCACGTTATTAGTGAGTGAACCGATTTTGATAATTTTTATTTTGATCGAAAGCAAGTGCTTGCGATGTAGTCTGATTATTCCATAATTTTAAGCGACATGTAACGAGCAGTTTGTTGATAAATTGGTTGCGAATAAATGGACAATGATAGTTTCAGTGTATTACTTGTCGGAGTCATTTTGAACTGCGTTTTTTAATGATTGTTATGGAAAGTCGAAAGCAAAATAATTTTGTTTCTTCAGTTCCAGGCAGATAAAGTATGTCTTCAGATCGTATTTGAGCGCATATAGATATTTTGTTATTACATTAATCATTTAT
Organism: Asbolis capucinus; assembly: GCA_018249125.1. Taxonomy (NCBI): domain Eukaryota; kingdom Metazoa; phylum Arthropoda; class Insecta; order Lepidoptera; family Hesperiidae; genus Asbolis; species Asbolis capucinus. The sequence goes on from DWJZ01000625.1 coordinate 26,569, forward strand.
TTGGTTTTCGGTAGCTTAAGTTACATAAAGAATAATTATGGGAAAGAAAATTAATACATTATTATTAGACTATTTTAATTAATAATTGGTCATTATTTTTTTAATGAATTCTATTCTAAGAGTCGAGCCTTTCTAATAGATATTGAAATGAAAGTGAATCTAATCAGCTGTGTAATTGGACAAATTAGAAGTAAACTTTGAATACCTTGATAACGAACTAGCCACATGGTCTAGTGGTTACGTTAGGCCGGAGGTCTTTAGTTCGATCCCCGCCTAAGACAAACTTATCTGTCATGAGCGTAAACGTTTGTTCTATGTCTGGGTGTAATAAAATCTTATATATAAAATGTCATGTCACTATGTTAGTTACCGTACTTTTCCGAAACGGCTAGACTGATCGTTGTGAAATTTTATTTGCATATTCTAGGTCTGGGAATCGGCTACTATCTATTTTTACGCTAGTGCTAAGGGTTGTCCATTCCTAACATATTTTTGAAAATATTAGACAATATTTGTTTTATAATGTGGCGTTAAAAATTACATGAAATCCTAAATTTTCACCCTTCTATAACCAACCCCTATTTGTAGTAGTCATTTTAGTAATTTAATTATTTTTCATTTCGCTCGATAACTCATCAATTATAGTCTTTTTGTGAATTTTGTTCACTCTATTTCAATTAAAATTACCCAGAAATATTTTGTATACCAAAACAACGTATGACGGGTCAGCTAGTATCTATATATGTAGGTATTTTATATATATATCTATATATGTTTATCACTTGTCAGATCACTAAAACCAACTAACACTTCCTTTGAGATCAGTTGGGCTTGTTTTTGTTGACTAAAGATATTTATTTATATAAACATTGATAATACATAGCTTTTATATATATAATGGAGATAAAACCCTTTGATTGGAGGACATTTGATACAAAGCATTAAAGTATCATATAAAAGTATTTAAATTAAAATGTATATAATATTATATACATAGATATAAGGTTAGTTATAATTAATTATAGTAAATATTTATACCAGTCATATAAAATAATACTATTTTATTAATAGAGCATTAGTGAGATATAAAATTATAAATTTTTTTTTAGTTTCCTTTGAAATTATTTTTATACCAGAAGGGGGGGAGTATTGCAGAGGTGGACAACATAAACAGAATTGGACGTGTGATATTTAAAAGAAAGTAGAGTGCGTAGGAATTACAATTCGTAGAACATCGACTTCTTACTTTCTTATTAAATATTGTAATAAAAACGAGCATTTCAGATTAACATATCGATATCGAAAACCTAATTTTTTTGATATATTTTTTTACATATTAATCCCAAACTTATAAAAAGAATCATTATAATAAACATATACGTATAATTTTAAGGTGTTGGAAAAGTTATGTAGGTTAAATATCTATGAATATACTATAACTTATTCCGTTTAGCTGGAATTTTCGGAAATACAATGTGATTTTATATTGTGATCTATACTATGTTAAAACTCAAAGTACATTTTATCTGTACATATTTAATGTCCAGAAAAATGCACTTGGGTTTTTTTCAAAATTTTGATGAAGGGACACTCTAACATCGAGGTAGAACACGATAATATTTCTTTTGGAATTATTGTCTGTCTGTATGTCTGAACACGCATCACGTGATAACCCGCGGACAGATTTCGATGAAACTTTGTAAAGTTATTACTTATATCCCCGATTAACATTTACGATAATTTTACCTATAATATATGTAACTATTTTTCATATTAAGTTTGGAATTTAACAGTATATTAATTTAAAGGATGCTGTTTCGCCGTCTCTACTTCTCAATAAAGCACTTTTACTTACTAATATATTTCTAATTACCTTTCGAAAATTACAAATTAATGGAATCATTGAAATTTTACCTTAATTTTTATTTTAGAATAAATTGAAATTTTACCTGGTACTTTCTGTAGCTTTTATTATTAACACAATAAAGAAATAATATATTGGCTTTTGCCAATATTAATAAATAATATCTAAAAATATTACTCTAACTACTCACAAGAGCAAGCCGCATCCCCATTTCAACCGCCTTCATCCTTTGTTAACGTCACTTACAAATTCATAAAATACTTTATTTTACTATTAATTTCACAATATTTTATTATAATTTCCAATCTGCACTAATTCGCGCCCGCACTGCCGTTTCAATCTTAATGGAGGCGAACTGCGGTCAAGCCAGCCTTATATAGATCTTATAACACTCCGCTTTTCATAGAAAATACGGCTTTTTTCTTTTGCTCAAGTTAGATAAGTTGAGGTGCCGTCTGTACGTAATTTGAGGAACCGATTCATGCATAAAATTGTAACTGGCACCAGATTATGTTTATTATGTGAATAGTTTTACATAAGTTGTATTGTTAATACGTTAATTTTATTTGGTCTTAATATTGCGTCAGCACTACATTTTGTTATATATACTTTGGAGATCAGACAACTGATAAAGATACATTATTTAAATACATACTCATATACATATTTTTACTATAACCAGACAGAACAAACATTTCTGCTCAACACAGAAAAGTATGTTCTGGGTGGGGATCTAATCCACGACCTCTGACTTAGTGGTCAAGTTCACAGACAGTTCACTAGACAAACACGCCAGTCAAATTTCGATTATGAATTTTTTTACATATTATAAGTTAACACTTGACTACAATCCCACCTGAATAGTAAGTGGCGAAGTAGTCTTAGATGGTAACGCATTAAATTAGACGAAGTTTATTGGTATTGAAGATTTACATTATACTGGAACGGAAACACCGACCGACGCGCTGGTAATTTATTCCACTCCTTCGTGGTGCCACTCCATCCTCCACTCCACCACTTTGTTAAAATGGTAAATATTCTTGTCAATTTAGAGCATTAAAAGTTGCTAAGATACGGACGGACGAGTAGACGGACGGACATATTTCCTACGGAACCCTAATAACGAAGGTAATGAATCGATTTCTGTAAATGGCTATTAGATTATTATGACTGAGGCTATTAACATAATATATCCCATAACGATGATTTTTAGATTTTTTGTCCAATTGTGTCTTCGAGACTGCTTTTAAAATTTGACCTTGTACGTCTTGAATGTTGCCTGAGATGTGTGAAGTCCCAGGTTAGAGTACCGCTCAGGATATAAATAAAATATCTTTGGACAACTCACACACGGTCATTTGACCCGAAACTAAGCAATAGCTTGTGCTATGGTGATCAGTCAACTGATAAACATACATATATATTTTTAAATACATACTTATATAGATATTTACACCCAGACACACAGAACAAACAT
>DWJZ01000626.1:0-29902 GCA_018249125.1 Asbolis capucinus
CAGAAAAGTTTGACCTGGGTGGGAATCGAACCCACGACCTCCGGTGTAGTAGTCAGGTTCACTAGCCACTAGACCAACCGGCCTGTCAATGAATTATGAAGGAACACACAGATACAAACAAAAATTATATAACATTGAACTATGCATTCTTACCTCAGACGGCACCTCTTCTAAAGTACAACAAGTAGGCAAGTGTTTTAAAAACACTTTTAGGGTTTTTTTTATTTATCATAACTACCGATGATAACAATCAACTGTAACTGATATTTTAAATTTGAAAGATATTAGTAAATTTTGTAGGTAGAATAATTATTCATACTATTCAAGATTAAATATTACTGGTTAATAAACTTTATTGCTATTTTTAAATATTGTTATCATAGTTTTGTTTAAACAATGGTTACTATTACGACAAAAGTTACTTTTCACGGAATAACTTTGATAAAACCGCTGTCATTCCTTTTTAAATGGACCTTAACGTATAAAGATACAAGGTGTAAAGAAGTCAAACCTGTTTGGATCATGCGTTGCCCTCTAATTGACAAATTGGAATCTTATTAAAATAAAATTCAAGTTCCTAACTGAATGAGGTGCAACGGTTCAAACGCAAAGGGGCGTATGTGACAGAACAGCGCCACAGCCTCCGATCGGCTGCATATGGTTTACTCTGTCGGCTGTATGGCGATGAGCGCCGAGAGGGCCCGAAACGTATCAGGCGGCACGAATAAAAAGTCGGCAGCATTCGAAGCGCGTGCCTCAATGTGTGTGGTCCACTACGGAGGTCCTCTCCTCGTTTTGATTTATTGAAATCTGATTTTCGCACCCTTTTTTGGGTATTTTGCGATTTAAAAACGATACTACCGCATTTTTGAACTTTTTGAGTGGATATAATGGTAACATCAAAAGCTATTAAATTAGTTGTTTATAAAAACTTTTATTTGTAATTTCAACAAAATTAAATTATAATGGATTTAATAATGATAAACAATTTCAAAATCCCCTAAAGTATGTGACAATGATTAGAGCCGTGAATTTAAATTTCTTATTACTGTGGTTGTGATTCTTCACTTGGAGTAATAAGTTCACTCTTTTCGTCATCTGTAAAAATATTTAGATCGTTCGTTATTATAGGATTTATCTCTGGATATCGCGGCATTAATTCATAATTATTTAGATCGCATGCCGAGTTATTATCTGTAGTTTTCCATTTATTTACAATAACTTTTAATGGCTCCAAACATTCTAAGCTTTGCTTTACACGCAGAAGTTCGATATTACACTGGTTTTCTACCTCCATAAGTTTTAATTTGTAAACTTTGGCTAACATCTGTTTCCTTATTGCATTCTTCTTCTCATTCTGAGCCATTGTTAACGTCTCTTGATATCTTTGTAATTGTTTTTCGTATTCCATTAAATTATCGTCACAACGTAGTTTAGTATCTACACTTGAACTATATGGATAGTTTGTCTCAGATGTGAAGTTATCAAGATATCTCTTTGAGGACATGTGATCATTATAACCTTTAGCTCTATCAAGTGGCGGGGGTTCTGTTGAAACATCGGTGGATTTAGATTCTTCTTGTAATTTTGCTTTCTCTTCAGTAAGTTCTAATTTCAAAGATTCAATTATTTTTCTACAATTTGCGATTCTTTCCTTTAAATTTTCATTATCTGTTTCCATCACAGGTTTTTTTTCATTACAAAGATCGTTATTTTCTTCCTCTTTCAATTTAGTTTCATCTAGAGATGAATTCTTTTCATCCATTTCATCTACTTCTTTATCGTCGCCTACTTCCTCAATATTAATATCTCCACAAGCTAACTTAATATCCATTATTGAGTAGGTATAAAATATTGTTTAAATAATTAAAAATCTGCATTAAATAGAAAATTCAAGCATAAAACATTTGAAACTCAAGATGTAAATGTCATAAGACGACATTAACGGGCATAGATATAAAATTATTTAAACAAGTAGGTACGGTTTTAAATTTGAAGCTAACCATTATGACTACGTAATTTACCATGGATAACAGACAGGTGTAATTTACATTTACAATAGGTAATGTAGACAAATTAAGGCAAACTATGGTCGCGGCACCAAGGCTTAAAATGATAACTAAATGTGGTTTGAATCCATATTACTTCTGCTTTTATAGTAAGTCGTAATTGAATATTATGTATTTTGTTTTAAAATTTCAAGTGTTGTAGTACCATCATTTCTCATAAGGCCAGTCCTGATAGAAGTTCGCCCGGCTCTCTAATAGAACAACTAAAGTTTCGCAAGTGCGTACTCGTAAAACCTTATGATTACAAGAATAACCTGACATTTTACTATTGTTAAGGAATCTTTGACTTTCATTTATTTTTGGTAATCAATATCCTATGGCAGTACATCAAATCTTAGGATATATTGAGATTTTTTATGAACTGGTCAATCGACGCAATGTACTTGACGTACTCGAAGATCTAAACTAGCAAAACTTTTGTATGAGATCATAAAAAAGCCATTATCAGTACTCGATATCTGATTAAAAAAAATATTTGTTGCAACTCAAGCGCTATAAAATGACTCGCTTTCCTACTTATGATTTGTCGCCGACATATTGTCAATCAGCCTCAAAATCCATAAACATAACTAGTTCTGCAGATTAGAACAACTAAGCCCTTACACATTCAAAAATTGACCTCCGTGACAAGGGCTTTAGGCAACATCTAGTAAATCATGTAATCTATAACTTGTCCTCACATTGTAATTTTCATTCGTGATGAACATGAACACTAAAACCGGACTCAAACAGTAATGTATTTCGATTAAATTTATTTTACTTACAATAGTTACGACTGATTATCGGTCTAAATTAATACATCGAGACACCGAGCCTTAACAGAGAATTAACATATAACATGTGTAACAATCCTAAAACTCATAGAGTAGAGCCAGGAATTATCTACATTTATAATGAATTATCTATCTTTGTTGAATTCTGTGATTATGCGTCAACTGTCAACTGTCCAAATTCAGTTGTCAAATTTCATAAAATTTTTGGCGCCTTAAATTTAATGTCAAACAAGAACAGGAAAGAGGCAGTCGCCATCGACATTATTAGAGATTATTGAATTTTAGATAAAATCACTAAAATCGAATTATGGGTCTGTTACAATTATGCGAACGGCATTACAACTCCAGTAATTTATACGAAATTTTACAAATACCCAAAAAAGCCACTGTGAAAGAAGGTAATACATTTTTTTCACTAAAATTGTTTTATTTTATACTAAGCTCTTGTATGCCTCCTGCTGTGTTTTTATTGTTATAAAATGTACTGTAATGACTCCTGCCATCTGCAACTTATTCTTTTATTTGCAGTGAACTCTGCCTATCGTAAGTTATCTCTCAAGGTACATCCAGATAGAGTTAAAGAAGATGAAAAACTGGAAGCCACTGAAAAGTTTAAAGTCCTTAGTAGCATTCACAAAATACTGAGTGATGAAAACAAGAGAGCTCATTATGATGAAACTAATTGTGTTGATGATGATGGTGATGATGACACTGAAAACAATCACGATTGGTTAGTCTATTGGAGGAATCTGTTTAGAAAAATCTCCACTGAAGATATTGAGGCCTATAAAAAGACATATATTGGTAAGATTAAAATATGATTTTATATATTTGACATAATTTATAATGAGTTAATCAGATATGATTTATTTTTCCACTTAATGGTCTAGGTGCCCGATTAGTCATAGGTAAAGCCGACTATTCAAATTGTCTTATTATTGTCAAAGAACATACCAATTATTATTGCAGTTCCATGTTTTGTTTAATAATGCATGCTTTGCTACGCAATTAAATCATCATCGTACATGTATCTGATCCATATAATTTTTGTACCTAAACCTCATAAGAGTTACGCCATTATAGAGTTCTGTTTAAGTTACTCTACAGAGTTACATCCTTACTGTTTTCCATTCTAGATATGAACTCTTTAAAAACTCATTTGCCTGTGCCTCTTTATATTACACAGTCAAAATTATAAGATTACCCTTTGTAACAATATACCCTTTATAACTCCCTAGAAAGTAGACGAGAGCACTGCTTGGTTGGTTTACATTAAAGGCCACGTATTGTTCTTCGACTCCATATAACGATAACTCTCTATTATGATAAAATATGCTCAATCCCTTGAGTTTCCTTTGAGAGAAATGAAATCCCTTGAGTTTCCTAAAGATTTTAAACCAAATTTGTATAGTAGTATAGATAATTATGTTATTTGTACTAAAAATATTGTTAAGTTTTTTGTTTACTAAGCTGCTAGCCAGATAAAAATATAAATGTTATAACATACACAGTTATATTATTATTTTAAAATATATATTTTTGAGGTCCCTCAGTTATCTATTCTAACTTATATTATAAACAAACTGTACCAATGCACATTGCTAAACATCAATTCATCAAGCATGTGTCTGATTGATATTCATTTATTATTAGAACCTTACCCAGAGAATTCCAGATAATTCTGAACAAAGTTGCTAAGGCTATCAGTTTTTTATCTCCTACCATATTAGAGTCTATATAAAACAAACAGATAACTTTGTTTTTAAATTGACTTGAATAGATAACTTTTTGATTTTTTTATTTTATAATCACTTACACATTTTGAAATGCAAAACCAAAAATTAGTATATTTTTAAAATGATCTCCAAAACAGTAATGCTTTTCGGCTTTGCTGACTAGTTAGCCTCTTCACACCTAAATAGTCAGCCAAAGTCATATTCGGCTATTCCCAATTTATAATTGTTATACATTATTATTGGTAAAAAGTTTCAGACTCTTTTTGGTTTACAATCTATTGATAACAATTCAGAAGACACCACAGTTATAACCCTATGTTGTTGTTATGTTATAAATAAGTTATTTTTTTTTGTTAATTGATAAAAAGGCTTATCTAGTCTATATGGAAAAGGAGGTAGTGTTTACATAGGCCTTTTCTTAAAGTACAATAACATTGATGTTCCCCACAGATTCAGAAGAAGAGAAAAAGGATTTGAAAGTGGCCTACTTAACTGGAAAAGGTGACATGAACTACATAGTAGATCAAATACAATTTGTTACAAATGAAGATGAGCCTAGAATCAGAGGAATTTTAACTGTAAGTCCCACAACATAATATTAATAAAATATCAGTATGAATAAAGAACTCAATAATTAAGTTGTATATTTGATCTTAACATTTTGAATGAACCTGTAGCCTAGTTGCTAGTATTCCTGCCTGGCTGATCAGGAAAACTTTAAAGTAAAAATATTAAACAGTAAATTTTGTGACTGTTGAATATTTTTATTTTGGGGTATGAATGTTATTTGTCATGTGTATTATACCAACACATAAAAGCCTTGTACAGATATATGAAAGTGTAAATAAATAAATATATCTGGACAACTCACACACATCTGAACCCAAACTAAGCATTAGCTTGTACTATGATGATTAGACAATAATATGCATACATATTTTTAAATACATTATTATACTAAATATTTTTATTAAACTCACACACAGAACAAACATTCCTTCTCATAGAAAAGTTTGTATTGAGTAGGAATTGAACCCACAACCTCTAATTTGTCAGGTTTACCAATAGGCCAATCAAACAGTTTAAGGATTTATATAACGCTTGTATGTCTCAATATTACAGGAAATGATTGAAAATAAAGAAATTCCCGCATATAAAATATTCACGCACGAACCAGCTAGTAAACGAAAAAGACGACACGCAAAACAACTTCGTGAAGCTAAAGAAGCAGAAGAAATGAGTGAGAAAATGGACTTGAAATCAGGTAATATTTATACACTACTAAGTTTGTACCTAGTAACTAACTCGCACTACAATTTGGTTGGCCAATGTAGTCAATAAAAAGCTTAACATTTTAAGATCTTTAATTTAACAAAAGTATATCAATTTTAAGTATTTTTATGGGTAAATATGCGATAGTATTCCTTGTATATCGTTTACATCAATCAGCTATATTTATTTTCAATACTAGACTCATCATCTTGGGTTTCTGTTGGAAATTATTGGGATCTGTCTATTTTTAATTTCAAAAACAGATTTTATAGGCTCACTGGCCAGCTACAAACTATTTATTCTGTTCTCTGTTTACAAAAAAGAAAATTAGTTCTTTTTAGAATCTGAGGTACTAATGTTGTTTTGATCTCACCAGCCTTCTAAAATGAGTTGTATTGGACAATTATCAACCTTTTACAAAAAACTTAATTTAACAATTGTATATTGACTTCAATGCATCCATGAATATAATACATTTAAAATATAATATATATCTGAATCTTTTTATTATCACAAGTATTAATATTTTTTTACAGAAAAAAGTTTAGAATTAATGATAAAACAAAAGAACGAGGAACGAGCTCAGAAAGTTCATTCGCTAATTGCCAATCTTGAAGCTAAATATAGTGGTAATAAAAAGGGAGGAACTAAACGCAAGGGACCTACGGCTGAAAAGGAATCAAGGACTAAGAGAAGGAAATGAACACTTGTGTAAAACCATTTAATTTTATTCACTTTTGCGAATTTTAACAGATTTGAAATAGTATCCATCAGTTGAATTTCAAAACAGAATCGGCAATGTATCAAGGCACTGTGTGAAAGATACTTCAGAAGTATTGTCTCCAAATGTCAGAACTAGTTAATAATAAAATATATCAATAAAAATATTTTTGAGTGAACCAACAACTTTTAATTTTCTTCTTCCATCGCTACTTGTAACGGCATATCAGAGAAGAATGGGCCCTGTTCAACATAAGTTTGTAGTCTTGATATAATGTTAGCATCAAATGCGCTTGATTTTGATAATCTTTTGATAATATTGTATTTTGCTTCTTTTATGTCTTTGTTGTCTTCTACAGAACGATCAAGGAGATATTCTATAAAACCTGAAAACATAATTTTCAGATAAATAAAACAATATAAGGAGAAATTTAAACAGTTTACAAGAATTTCACAATTGATTGATTTGGTAATTAACCCTAAGGTTTTTTATGTTGGGGTTCGAAATTACCTCCTTCATTTACAACATATCAGGGTAAAAAGATCAGATTACAGAATAGAAATATAAAGGATTGTAAATGAAATGAGGAGACAAACATGGCGACGCATTAGTTGCTTCGAATTTTCCCTAAATAACCAATTATCATGTTTTAACAATATCTATCTGCCTCACATGGTAAGAGGAAACCCAAGCCCAACAGTGGGAAGGTTATGGATTGTAATAAATAAAGAATGATGAGTAATTCATTCATACTGCTACAGCAATATTGGGTTGGGTTATGGACACAGGGTTCCAACAAAGATACACTACGCAACAAAAGACACAAAATAACACTATAGGACAATTAAAAAATATTTTACCTGCGGTACTAGCAAGTAATTCTTCACCCCACATATGCTGACATACTGCATCAAGAAGAGCAAGTGAAGCTATTTTAATATCTGTAAATGGACTCTTGCATAATTCAAATAACTTATCCATCGGTCCTGGTTCCTTGCTAAAGCACCTAAACCATTCTCGTGTCAATAAATTAATTCTTTGATAGTTCGGATTTTTCTTGCATTCCAGATCTTTATTTACATCAATCAAATTAGCAAATGCATATAAAATCCTAACTTTTATGTCAGATGGGCAATTCCTATTTATGTGACCCAGTTTTTCCAAAGCTTGAATGTATGTAGCACCTGGAATCATTTTTAATATGAATAATTATTAATTTAGCAGCAGTATTATGAATATTGGTCTTCCAAATGGGAGACCTTGTATAGTTCAAATACTGCTCACATTCAAAAAGGTATAAGGTATTTCTTTCATTTTCAAAAAGGTATTACATACTAATCATCACATGCTTTGGTAACGAAAATCATCTTAAGGAAAGTCAACATCTGAGAGTGCCCTACAAGATGTGAAGTCTAGCAATCTGCACTTGGTCAGTGTTGTGAAATATAGCCAGTGGCTTTCACATTATGAAATTTTAAATTAATTACCTAGAGCAGCTAAACACAATTTTCCTTCCGCTGTAGAACCAATAAAACAAAGTGTATCTAAAGCTACGGGCAAAGCTACATCTCCCAATTCAAATGCATTGAATAACGATTCTATCAAAGCCGGATATTTTTCAAATATTTCCCTTGGGTAATGGTGTGCTATGTTTCCAAAAAATTTCATGTAACCTGAAACAAAAGGTTTATAATTATAATAAACTTTTAATATTTATAACTAACACTTATACATGGTACTTAAGTAAAATAAAAATAAATTTACCAGGTGTTAAAAGTTCTTTAAGTGGATTATTCTCAAGATTAGCTAGTAGATCAGTAATTTTCTGCAAAACTCCAGATTTGACAAAACAATTTATGCCATGTGGTGTAACTGCCAGCCGTGAAAGTAATTCTAGAATATTCAATTGGTACAAAATATCATCTGATTCAAGTTCTACTACCATGCTTTGTATATAACCCTCGGCAGTACATAATTGAAACAAATCAAATGATTTTGTGGATATATTAATTACTACCTGAAATAAAACAATGATTATTTTGACACACACACATACAGTATTACATGAATGATATCAAATAAACTACTTAAAAAAGCGAATGTTCATGAAGACGTAGGTATGTTTGTTTCTCTTAAACAAAAAAACACTGAACAGATGTAATAAAATTTGGAACAGGGATAGATATAGATGTTGATTTAAACAAGAGGATGGCGGGCTAGCCAAATGAGATTTACAAGATGATCATAATATAATCTTTACATGCAGCTCTAAACACTAAACTGCTGACATCTGTTGCATCTTACATCACCCTGGACTTTCAATGTGAGATTAGGGTTAGTATTCTAGGAGGCCAATACAACACAAAATATATAACTCCAAAAAAAAACACACCTCATAAACATTACATCTGCTACTTTTACTGCATTCCAAAGCAATTTTCATTTCCTCTAAGATTTTAGGGTATGCATCGTTTGGCAGGTTAGACGTTATTAATATTGATTTGTTTGCTATGCCAATGTCACTGTCACAAACAAGCTGTGCAACAGCTACAAATACATCAACATATTCCGGAACAGGCAGTAGAGATAAATCTGCAGTCACAGTTTTATACACCTAAAATAAGACATAAATTATTTCAATATGACGTTTTATGAAACTGCTATTTAAATACTGAATATAACTAAATTATTTCTATAGCAAAGCTATAGGGGTAGTACCGAGGTATACAATTTTTTATTCAACAAATGATGAAATTATATCTACAGCTGAACTGTCTAAAATACACAGCATGTAATGAGGCAAGAGGAAACACATAAAAGAGACTTATGGATATGAAAGTGAATTGAAGGAAGAGATGTGGACAGAAAAAGAAAAGATGGATGACATGAATTATCAGTTTTGACCTGAAGATTAATCGGGAAGAATGGAGGACAAAATCATATTCTGCCAACCCCAAATAGAATAGGGCAGGATGATGATTATGTAGGCTCAACTCAACATAAATAGATTAATGTACTTTTAAAAACTCTTAAGTATATATATTTACTGTCTTTTTAAATTACTGCTTCCACATATCATCTCAAACCATCATAGCCCACTATCAAGCACGGGTCTCTTCGCTGAATGAGAAGGTTAAGGCCATAGTCCATCATACTGGCCAAGTGCGGATTAGCAGATTTAACACACCTTTGAGTTGTGCAAACTCCCCGGCATGCAGGTTTCCTCACAATGTTTTCCTTCACCATTATAGTGAGAGACATTTAAATGTTTTAAGACCCACATACTCCGATAAATCAGAAGTGAGCACCCTGGGATTTGAACCCAAACCCCCAAGTAGGACGCCGAATTCTTAACCACTAGGCTAACACCGCTTCCACATATAAACAATTAATAAGTAAAAAATTACCTCATCTATTGCAAGTCTTCTAACACAACATTTTTCATGTCGTAATAAGTACATTATGTGGCTTGTATAATTCTTAATTACCTCCCCTGTGTTAAACTTATCAAAACAAATCTTTAATACTTCACAGGCAAGATCTGTTTGAACTCTGCAAACACAATATTCCATTAATAGAAGCTTATAACTAAACCATAGTGCTTTACTGTCTGTCTGTTACGAGTTTCTCGAATCACTAGTAAATGGTTAATCTTGTAAATAAGTAAAACATAATAAAATCGTTTCAGTAAAATGTAACTCACTTATCAGGTTCATTGAGGCAGTTAATAATTTTTGAGATGCCAGCGCTCTTTATAGTAGAAACAGCAATAGGTTTTGGTTTGTATTCCAACAAATTTTTCATGTCATTCAAAGCATTTTTCTTATTCTCATCAGATTGAAGCCTTTTTATGATGCTTTTGTAGGTAATAGAGTCCATATTAGTCATTTTTGAAAAAAATTAACAAAAATATTACTTGTTTTCATTTATTTGCATTAGTCGAACGACCGGCAAAAACATCATATGTCATATTTAATTTGTGACAGTCATCTTATCACATTCGAGATAAATAATACCACAGAGCCATTGAAACACTGATTAATAGAATGTATGCATTGAAAGCACCAGCCTAATACTAGTTTCTGAGCTTACAAATGTCCTAAGTTATGCACCTTTTTCATTTAAATTAGATATTTAAATAGGATTAAATAGTTATAAAAATAAAATTACATAATTTTTTATATTGCACACATACGCTAACGTGTACGGCCACTCAAGTAGCTCTGAACTTATCTATTTACTCTGCAATTCGTAGCTATGCTTTCATCTAGGTTGACATTGACGTCTTCTCCACAATGAACTGTCATTTATTTGTCAGCTTTTGGCACATCTAGACATTAGTAGACATCCAGTGTGTGATTGAAAACAATAGAAATAAGAAAATATATCGGAATCGCCGAATTATTAGGAAATAATTTAAATATTAGAAGAAATCTTCTTCTAAACACCAATATGTCATTCAGAATGCATGTCGAAAAAAAGAAAGCGCAAGAGGAAATGCGTCGTCTTATGGCAGAACGAAAGAATAAAGATAAAAAACCTGTACAAATAAATAATCCCCTTGCAAAGTATAACAGCTCAGGTCAACTTATGTGTGTGCTGTGCTCTTCGATAGTACGTTCTGAAAATGTTTGGCAAGTTCACATTAATAGCAAACAGCACCGAACAAACGTAGAACAAGCAAAAAAATTAAAGGAACTAACAAATAACTTTACAGATGTTAAAGTAAAAAATAAAAGACATTCCGATGTAGCAACCGATACTCCACAAATAAAAAAACTAAAGGGCATACTGAAAAACTCTAATGAGCCTTCAAAAGATCAACCAGTTGCTAAAATTCCTGTGTCACTAAACAAATCCAATGAAGAAACCTCAAATGTGTTATCTTTAAATAGTGGTGATTGTATTGACGCCAATACTCAAGGTATTTCATTCATTGAGCATGACTTCAAATAATTGGTAGTCCACAGCTGAGCACAGGTCTTCCATATTCACTGAGATGGCCTAGTGCAAACTCGCAACATGCTGCTTCAGTGTGGTTTGGCAGTAAGGTTAATGGCTAATGCAAATGTTGGAAGTTTTATGCTGCCTGAAGAACTGTAACATGGCTGAACATATCCTATATAATAATAATGACTGGGATAGATAACTTTATATGTTTAGTGGTCACCTGTCAACCTTCCAACAGTGCCTGTGGATGCAAGGACTTTAAGTTAATATAGAGTAGATTGTACCAAATTTAAAACTAAAACCTAATTTCCATTACACTAGTCAATACAATGTTAATAACACAAAATTAGACATGGTTTATTTTTATTCATATCGCCTGGTGTTCAATAACAACTATAAGGTATACTTGGTTACTTTTTATTTTCACAGGTAAATATATTTTTAAAATTATACAGCAACAGCAATGGCCCCTTGATTTTTATGGTATTTGAAATAAGAAGACACAAACTCTAAATATTTTAAAAGTTTAACACTTGAATATGACAAGTTATTTCATTTAGTTTTATAAGTTCAAGATGTAAAGTAGTAAAATCAAATGAAACATTCAATAAACACATTTTAATAGATATAAAATATCAAGAAATCATCAACTTACCAGAACCCCTTGACTGTACAAAATAAGTAATCCAGTATACTAGTCCTCAATTCCAACAATCAAATTGATTACAATACATCACATATTATATTTTTTTCCCATTTTTTAGCAAAAGCACAAAAAGAAAAAGATGACAATCTAAAGAATCAGGAAGTACCAGAACCACCCATACCAGAAGGATTTTTTGATGATCCTATTCTAGATGCAAAGGTAAATTGCTTAACTTATAGTACAAAACCAGAGCATTGTATAATTTGCTTCTCAAACTTTAACAAAAGTTTCATATTTTAACTGGAATTTTTATAAATCCATTTAGGCAAGTAGTTGAAGATTGCTTGTCAACTTTTGTTTGTGATAATAACTCACAGATTGCAGTTACATATATAATTACTCATTAATTATGGTTGATATTAATTGGGAAAGGATTAGTGAGATTAAAATTAAAAAACAATATTTTTTTTTGAGTCCACCACCATTATGGAAAGATACTTTAATTAAGAGGATTAGGAAATTATTCTATTCTATATCTATTATTAATTAATAGGATTTTGTTAAAAAATATTACCCAAAATATTATACTTAAATTATATTCTTGTACATCTTCATCTTACACATTATTGCCCAAAAAGATCTTCAAATGATTCATGAATATGCTCTATCATATCTGAAGCCAACATACTCCTTCCCTTTTTTTCAAATGCTCTTTGATTACATTGCCTCACTAAAGCAGAAGCTGCATAGCAGGATAAAGAGGATGCAAGAGAATGATCTTTTGGATTGTTAGTTTTAATTTTGTCTGTATTTGTTAGGGTCCAGTGCAGAAATGTTGCAACTGATCCAGATAAAAGATCTCCTTGTCCACCACATCTTCGGCCTGATCCACCAATAGTAGATTGCCATTGAACATTTTTATTTTTACTGTATAATTCATCCATCTCCCCTTTCTTCAGAATAGTAACACTTGGGCCTAAACAATTGAGTATTTCAGATTCCTTAATTTTAACAATCAGTCTCTCAAATTCAATTTTATTAGGAGTTAATACCACTGGTGATTCAAACTTCTGCAATAATTCGGGATTTTCAGTTATAAGAAATAAGCCATCTGCATCAATTACAAGTGGTATGCGCCTCTCACAAATAATTGCTAATAAATCTGTTACTACTTTAAAAGTTGCTATATCTCTTCCAAGACCTGGGCCAATAACCATTGCATGTAGTCTTTCCAACCAGGGTGATATATCGGATACACCATTCGGTGTATCCAGGAGAGGGTGGACAATTAATTCAGGACTGTATGACTTAATGACACCTGCTGCTGCTTTTGTACAAAATATGTGAACTAAGTCAGCTCCTACCTAAAAACAGATTATATATGAATATGGTAACAATGTATATAAAAATAAATTTTAATAAAATTTTATCGCACTGTTTTACAGTATATTCAGATAAAATATTTAATTTTTTTTTTATTTCAGTTATAACAGAACATCTATTATAAAATAATACACATAAATTTTTTCTGACTACATAATCAAGTACTTTTAAATCAACCACCATTTCAGAGAATTGCCATGATATTCAGAAGAAATAATCATCACATCTTTTGAATAAAATGACACTAAATAAATCTCATTTTACAAATAAACTCCAGTAGAACAGACAGGATTTCCATTTAATTCTAGCCATCCTTGTCATTCTGCTCATTAATATTATCATTTCGTAGATCATCATTTAAAAAAAAAACATACACTTACTTTTAGAGCACTTATCCCCGCAAAGTAAGGTGCTCCTGTATACTCCAAAGATCCCCCAATTATACCGATCCTACCTGCTTGCCCTTTGTGACTTTTACCATCTAAAGGCGGTATGCAAGACTTAATTAACTCGATCATTGTTGTATCCATGTTGCTTGCTTTAGAATAATTTATTTTTCGGAATTTGTAACTTAGGCTATTATTTATAGGTCTTATCAGTGCACCGGTTTTTGATAACAACATCTGTAATTCTGTACACTTCAAAACATTTAACTCAAATTAATCTGCTTGTCATAATCAATTAATGTCATTAACGTCAATGAATGTCATTGATTTTATCTTGTCACAGACTAAAAAAATTGAGGGAAGGCCATAGATTAGAATAGCGCGAATTCTGTGCTCTATTGGTTAACAATAATAATGCATCGCACTTAGGGATCTATGGTTGGAACTGGAATAGTGAAAGGCTCTGGCAATCATCCAGAGATATTCTGGAACAAAATCCGAATTAAGCATGTACAACTACAATATTCCATTAACCACATATTCTGCTGTATTATATTATTACCATTGAACCAGTTAAAATACCATGTATCTATTACATAAACATGAAATGTTTAAGGTTCGTAATATAGAATATAAAGATCCTGTAGAGGAAGAATGGGAGAGATTTCAAAAAGAAATTAAGGAGGAGGCCACTACTTCAGCTGAAATTATTGCTGGAGAACAAGAAGAAGCTACAGCAGAAAGACAAATTGATGAAATTGATGAACAAATAAGAAATTGGTCAAGGTTGGCTTTGTTTCATAGTCAGTGATTCGTTGATTTTTTTCGACTTTGCTTTAATAAATATTAATTTAAAAATGTTATACTTTCAGAGTACTAGATCTCGAGTTAAAGAAAGAAGAAACGAAAAAGAAAAAACAAGATACTGAACAAATGAGCGACAATGAGGACAGAGATTCAGAAGAAGAAGCAGACATTGATGAATTCTTAGACTGGCGATCGAAAAAGTCATACACTTAATAGAAATATTCCGAAGATTTGTATGAATAAATTATAATTTATATTGAATGTATGAAAATTTGTTTCTGTAAAAATAGCCTCAAATTATTTTTTGTTCTATTATCATTATTATGCATAAACCTTTTATTTTAATTAAATTCCAACTATCCTTGCAGAACCTAAATATATTTCTCGGCAAACGTCCGTTCTCTCCGCTACTCTGTTCCTGCTACACATAAACGACGTGCTCATACACTGTATTCTAGGGTGCGCAGACGATAGCACGGTGGTTGAGAGATATCTGCCAGAAGCATGCCAGTAAAGATACTATTGAATCTGAAAGAGAGGTTATGGTGGCGCTTATAAATCCCACACTTCGGACTTAGTCCGAATAGGGCGATGCCAATCAATTGAGGTTCAATGCCACTAAAAATAATACGTATATGTTCACCCCACGAAGAGTCGTCTGCTTACCTTAACTCCCGCTTTTCAGGATGTACCCTTGGAATACACCGACCATCTATGTATATTTGTTGGTAACCTAAATGTTTCCTCGAACCTCTACTTCGGACCGTTCATCAAATCCAAGGCTGAGGTGAGACAAGGAAACTTGTCATCCTTGCTAAAGTACGTTCGTACTTCACACCAAAAGCTCAGGTCAGGCCATGTGTGGAGTATTATAGTCATATTTGGGCTGGTGCTGCCAAATCTCACCTACATATCTGCCTTGGACTTAATGGAGAGGCGTGCAAAGAGACTCATTTTTGATAGAGAACTGCTCGATACCAATCTGCAAAGCTTCGAGCACAGGCGTTGGGTACGGCGTACATACGTTTACGGTGGGTATCCATCCGTATGTCGTTAACATTCCACCGGTCCCAACGCCACGGTTCTCGTCATCTTTCTTTATTCGTACATCTAGGTAATGAAATAACCTGCCATACGTCGGTGTATGATGTAGGAGTCTTCAAAAAAACAGTGAATAAGCATTTAATAAGTTAGTGCGCCCAACACCTTAGACATTATCGCCACTTACTGCCAGGGGTGATCTAGCACTAACTTAACCTAAGTAAAAAAAAAATTTAAAGCGATAATAACTCACCCCAGACATACCACTTCAGAACATGTGACAGAAGCAAAGGAGGATGACTGAAGGACATGAAAAAAGAGAGGAGAAAAGGCTCTCAAGCCCCCAGCCAGACGACAACGAACCGTTTAACGGCTAATTGAAGCAAGAGGGTGGTAGCTTGGTAGCCTGTTAGACTTTGATAAAAAGATAATAATCTTTGTAATAATCTTTTTGCGAAGCCTTTGTGCTGAGCAGCTGATTTTTTTTACATATTGCTACAAGCCTGGTCTGTCAGCATGGGATAAGGAATTGTATTCGAGGTCACCCCCATGCGTCACAAAAATAGAAAGCTGTAATAATCGGTATATCGCGGTAAATAAATAGTCAATAATAGTATAACATTATAATCGAACAATCCTAGAATAATAAAAATATTTTACCTAAGTTGGTAATATAGCGTTCTTAGGTCGAAAACTATGAGTCCCTTAAAATTTCGATAAAATGATGTCATGGACGTCATAGGTTTCTTATATGATATCCAATGAAGAAAAAAAACTGAAAAAAAGGTGAAGTTTGTACGTTTTTTTAATCGTTAAGAACACTTTAAATTGAATTTATTAAATTGTACATTTGTGTTATACAATATATTTATTACAATTGGTACATAACTTTTAAGTTAGGCCATTCTAGATTTCATTATAGAAGAGGATAGTCCTTTTTATGGTATTTTCGTAAACAGAAATTAAATTTAAAGTCTCACATAATTGTTATTTTATCCCATGCTGTTAAATATGCATGGCTGTGTAATCTCCTATTTCATGTTGTGCAAGCTAACGGTAACAAATAGAGCAATGTTCCAAGACGTAACGGCCACATTTTTATAAAATTCAAACTTAACCATAGACACCAATATTCTAGCAGAATTTGTCAGTTTGATGGGGTGAATTCTGAATTTCTGTCTGATATGGTGCTTCAGTTCAATCAGTGGTAACAGACACGGAATTTTATAGAATTTAAGGTGAATCCGGTTAATATAAACCTATTTTAATTTGATTTTCTAAGCCTCTCGTGAATGTGTTAATTAAGCATTACATACTGAGTGACAAGACTGCAAGCGTTTTGTTTTTCGTGTAATCCTGGGTCTCAGAAATCACGTATTTGTGTTCAGATTTTCAGTGTTCGTTCCCAATGCTCTGATACTAGAAGTCTATTTGAGTTTTAAAATGGACATTGATGTTAGCAAGGAGAATATTCAACCCCTCAGAGGTGGTAGGAACCTCTTGCAGCTGGGTACAGCACTGCAAGCTCAGTCAGATGTTGACGCTCAAAGACAGCTGCAGTTGCAGAAGGAGTAAGTATATTTCCCGCCTCTTGGTTATCACGCAACGTAATGTGGCAACCAATATCAACATTATTCCACTGTAAAGAGGCAGCTTACATTTATAACATTTAGTTTTCTCTGCCTTAGGATAGAATAATTAAAGCTCTGTTTTACTAGAAATATCTTTAAACTGTGTAAAAAATTGAGGCACATAAACTTAGTGGTTTTAATGGAATAGTTATTACTCCTCAATTACTCAACCAGCTGTTAATTTTAGGGAACATGAAGCAGCTATCAGGCACTATCAAGGTACTGATCCCCTGGATCCATGGTTCAATTATATCCAGTGGGTGGAACAGTCTTACCCTAAACATGGCCACGAAGGTCACATAGACAAATTAATAAAAGACTGCTTGCAGTTATTTGAAAAAGATGAACGGTATTTTCAGGATAGAAGGCTTGTAAAGCTATGGATAAAGTATGTAAGTAGCCATTAAAATTATACACTAACTCATTTCTAAGTATCTTATTCAATTTATTATATTGCATTTATATTAAATCCTATATTTTTTGCATTCAAAAAGAATAATTGTAGCTGAAATATACTTCTGACTTTGAATCTTTTTCACATCCAGTGTTATTGTTATGAATTTAATCTGAATGTCTCACTAAAAAGTAGATAGGCCATTAAATGCCAAGGCCGATTTGTATTTAGAACATATTTTAAAAATAATAATGGGTTAATTCTTATATGAATGCTTATTAATTGATCTTGGATTATTTTACATATCATTTTTCTAGTCCGTTTTTCTCAAATAAACTTGTGTATACAGCAATGGATAATTATGCCACGGTTTTAATAAAAGCCATTACATTTCACATTTTACTCACTAATACCTTGGGCTATCATAATTTTTTAATATCATTGTTGGAACAATATACTACTATTCTAGATTTGTATTAATACCTAATAAACACCTTTTAAAGTATTATTTAGACAATGCAATTGCTTACAAGATAAAACAAGATGAGAAATGTGGACATTATACAATATTAGGTTGATGATGCAGCAGAAAAATAAATTGGGCTGTATTCTTAAATGTCAACATGCTCTTTATATAATGTTGAACATCAATTATTGAATACTACCTGACCTGTGAGAATCCTGTCATTTTAATGATCAAATATGGTAATAGGATACAAAATGTTCTTGTCTTGTTCTCTCAAACAGCAAAAATGTATTTTGTTGAAATTTGTGCATATTTGAGCATTTGTTAGTATGTATTGACTGAAGTTTTCATAAGTTTGGCTGGTAAAATGATCTAATTTAATGACAAATATATTTTTTTCTCTTTGAACTGCAATTAGGATTTTTTATATTCTAATGTATAAAAAATTACAAATACACAAAACCCCAGCTAGAAAGAATTATTTCCATATCCATGTTTTGATAAAGTGTCTAGAAATCCTCCAAAATTTGACAACCTATTCCAATATATGATAATGATCTGGAATCTTTTTTAAAATATGACCTTTTTCATAGGTTGACTGTTTGTCAAATCCTTTGGAGATCTACCAAAGATTGTATAATACTGGCATTGGAGTTGAATGTTCAGAGTTTTATCGGGCATGGGCTTGTTATTGTGAAGAGTCTGGAGATTACAAGAAGGCCAATCAAGTATATGTATTAGGATTGCAAGCTAAAGCCCAACCTTTGGATGAGTTGGAACAAGCTCATATGTGAGTGTATAAATTATAGTACTAGGTATCTGTAAATAAGTAGATAAATGTTTCCGCACTCTACTGATTCTTTTATAACACAAATAAAAAAAAAACCCATAATCCAAGAATAAAACTTTGTTTATCCCATGAAAACCTGCTATAGCTGGAAATCAAACCTGGGATCCTTCACTTTGCAGGCAGGGTTGTTGCCAATTAGGTTACAGGCCCAAAAAATATATTTTAGGTATCTCTAGGTCTTAAAGTAATTTGTTTAAAAAATACATCACATCCACAATTATTACTAAACAAAATAAGATTACAAACAGATCTATTCTATTTTTGAAACTTTCAGGAACTTTCAACTATTCTTTGCCCAGAGAATGTTACATGATGACTCTCCTACCAAGAGAAAGGCAGCATCAGCATTGGCTGAAACTAGAATGGCTTTAACATCTCTCAAATCATTTAAAAGGCGCAACATTGCAAATGTGCCAATACAGAGGGTTGGCGATAATATCAGGAGTGTAATGCCAGGGGTTATGCGGCAACAAACTTCTAATGATAATAGAATGCAGGCTTCCAATGTTATGGTTAATGTCTATGAGGTCTGTATTCTACTGATGTATTATCTGTATTTTTAAAAGCTTGTATTTATTTGTCTTAAACTTCGTAGCTTTTATAATTTGTGACTCTTAGTAACGCTTTTAATTCAAAGGGTTAACCATAGGTACTAAAGGGTTTGCTTCAACCCATAGATGGCCTACTAATGACCACAGGTCTCTCATCATTACTAAGGAGGCCTAGGGCATACTCTACCACGCTGCTCCAATGTATGGGTTAGTGGCAATCCCAAGTGTCGAATGTTTTTATGCCGACTGAAGGCCTTTAATATGGTTTAACGATTGTTATCTAATGACAATAAGCTGTACCGACGGCTTTACGTGCCCTCCGAAGCACAAAAGCGCTCGTGAAATGTTTGCCACTAGCGGTTACTCATCTGAGTACTGATCGCGCCCGCTTTTGCCTAACTTTTTCGATCGTTTACAGTCGCTTTATGAATTAAAGGGTTACTTTGGGTATTTTTGCCCTGCGGTTTCACCCTCGTTCATTTAAGGAAAAAATGCCAGCTTTGGTTGGTAGAGTGGTCGCATGCAAGACTGCAGTTTTGTCGTGGAATTATTTTAAGACTATGATATCTTCTGAGATATTTAATTAAATCATATGATGTCAAGGACAATTTAATTCAAAAAGAAATACTTGCAATGAATAACGTAGGCATTTATTTGGTTAAGAATTTATGTCATGTATATAAAACCGTACTCGCTTTAAAAGTTATGCGTATTTGCGGAGCTTTTAATGATGTTTAATTTCCACGCATGCGACGGAAATTCTAAAGGGAGAATATTTTGTGAAATTCCTAACAATGCTCAGTTCCTAGCGTGAAATATCGTCTTCCTCGGTAAATGAACTATTCAACACAAAAATGATTTTCATCGTCTTTATAGGCAACTAGAAATTGCCTTCCATTCGCTTCGGAAGAAGAGGTATCTAGTGGTTTCAGAGTTGCCATACTAATTTTAACCTATTATCCCATGGGAACAAATCAGTTTCCTGGGATAAAAAGTATCCTATAACCATTGTCCTAACATACGCTACAAACATGCAAATATTATCTAAATCGGTCCATTGTCGGAGTTGCCATACTAATTGTTATCCCGCGGGAACTAAGGCATTTTCTGGGATCAAACATATCCTATAAACATTCTTGGGTTTTAAAATAAGACTATACGGAGTTTCGTCTAAATCCGTCCAGTGGTTTTAGCGTGAAGCTCGAAAACATGAACAGATAGACAAATAAAAAAAATGTTTTGATCTCTATATCGAAAACAAAGCCTTCCTGCATCGAAATGTTAAAAAAATACTTAATGTTGACTCTGTTGCAGTTTTATTATTAGTATAGGTACGCACCGGGTACAGCTGTTATTTCAAAAATATATAATATTTAATTTTTTATTTAATTAACAGGATGGGCCATCGACGTCCCATGCTATTCCCGTAGCCGAAAACCCCGGGCCGGCGTCATTAGTCCAAGCTTGTGGCAATGTGGAGAACGAAAAAGAAGTTGGTATTTGGACAAACCCGAAGACCAAAATGGTGCACTCTAATGTGGTGCCTCACCAAGCATTGCCTTTTACACGTAAGTACTTCATTTTGATCGTAGAATTTTTAATTTTTATCTTAGTTCGTCATTAATTCAATTAATTATTAGTACTTTGTGTCTAATTTCTGTGGGATCCGATACCTAGTACATTCTTCATCGAAGACAAAATACAATTTGTCGTTTACGATTAATCCGTTTACGTAAACGTAAATCTAAATCAATCGTTTACGATTCGAAATCGAAATTTACGAAATGCTAAGCTTAAGCTTAGAAATAGATAATTACCAATAATTATTTCGACTCATGACAGTAGCATATAATGATGAATTTTATGGGGAAACTAATTCGAATAGGTTGGTTGAATAAATTCAATAGGGTACTGGGTTATTACGTTAATTCCGGATCTATATTGCACGTGTCTTGCTCGTTTTTGAATAAGGCACATGCTTGTAAGATATAATATAGATATATTAATTTATGAAGGAATCTTGCATTTCCAAAAAATCCTTTATGCTCCGTTACGGGTAATCACAATATATGTTTTTCGCGCCGATGTTAGAGTACTGTTCAGCTGGGACTGATCATCCATGATGGGCGAAATATCAGCCCCAAAAATAATTATATCGAGATTTCTTGCTTGAAGGACTTGTTCGACGTTATTCTTCCGTCTCCCTTCCTCAGTCTAACAACCCAGCGTACGGCCGGTATCCATCCTTACGTCGTGAATTTCCCGCCGAACCGAACGATGCGGTTTTCTTCGTCTTTTATTATGCGTACCGCAAGGGAATGGAATAACTTCCCCGCGTCGGTGTTCCCACCTAAGTAGCATATTAGAGTCTTCAAGAGAATAGTATAATATTTACTAAGTTAGTGTGTCCAACATCTTAGACATCACCACTCTCCATCAGGTCGCATTAACTTATTTTGTATAAAATAAATCAGCCAAAACGATTTGTCGTGTTCCGGCTGGGAGCTTGAGGTCCCGTTTTCCTCATTTCCTCGCCATAGTCTAGTCATCCTGCTTCCTATTCTTCTTCCATCACCTATCCTGAAGTAATGTTTTTGGTATATCTGGGGTCATTTGTTATTGATTCCGATTGCTTCAATCATATACTGTTTCTTTTGTCTCTTTCTCTTCCCCCGTGTCCGGGTCTTTTACTTTCTGTTGCACCCCAATCTGGGGTTATTAATGTCCATGGGCGGCCATGTTTACATACCACCTCATCATCTGCTTGTTTACTTGCTTATCCAATACAAAAGAACTCCTAAAATGGCATGATGTACACAGTCCACGATAAGTCAAGTTTAAAATTATGCAGTCCGTTAAAAGTGCATTTTTTTTATTATTTAACCAGCATATGAAGATGAAGATGACATTCTTAGACTGCCAGCCAATCATCTACCGTACTGTGTGGATGACTTATCATTCAATGTGCCTCTTTGTGTACCTGATCCCGCTGATCCGACAAAGATTCCTTGTTATAACAAATCACAGGTATGTATCATACCGCGTACTTCTGACTTTTGGGAATTATGTGCGTTTTAAGCATTTAAATGTCACTCGCTATAACGGTGAAAGAAAACATCGTGAGGAAACCTGCATGCTGCGGAGTATGCAAAACTCAAGGTGTGTAAAGTCTGCCAATCCGACTTGGCCTGCGAGGTGGACTATGGCCTTAACCTTCTCATTCAGAGAAGAGACTCGTGCTCAATAGTGGGCCGTGATGAGTTGAGATGATGATAATGTATCAGACACATCTGATGTTAATATTACTATCCGAAAAATTCATTTTCGTAAACCCAACTTAGGTACCTACTGTTAACTGAATTAATATGAATATGAATAACAAAATTATTCACATTATAAATGTCATTTACATACACTGCTACATGTTACTACTTCCTAAAGTTACATAAAATAGCAGTTTTCCGGAAATAAGATCGCAATTTATCTATTCTTGCAGCCAAAAATACCTAGCCTACCTACATTTCCCATTTTCTTTGTGAATGATTATGATGTTTTTCTACAACCCAATTACATATATGAAATGATACCTCGTATAACACTATTTTCAGTAGTTTTTCAGTATTTTCTGTAACTGTGTCTATGTTTTAGGTTTATGTAAATGATAAAGAATACAGTTTAGAAGAAATAAGGTCACGAATGTACAATTTAGAAAGACAGGCAAAGCCTGACACTAAAGAAACAGATGTACAACAGAATTATATAAATCAATCTTTTGCTCAGTGCAGCGCTTTAGAGACATTAGCCAATTGTGCTTTGGATCCGGAACAAGACCATTTAGGACAGCTTATGCCACTTAATATGCCAACCCTACAAAATATTACTAAAGTATCAAATATGCATTCACCCGGTGAACCGAAAGTATTAGTTAATCTAGACTCTAAGGAATTTAGTGAACTAGCCACTAAGAAAAATGATGAGAATCAGAAAACAAATCCTGCTATGGTCGACAAAGAAAATCAAATAGGTACTGATGCCGGACATTATGATGAAAATAACTATGGTACTAATTATGGGAAAAATAATCTTATGGAGGAATTTAATAGGAGCTTGATGGGGAATATTCTTGGTGATTCCGTAACGGTTAATACTAAGGAAGCAAGGTGGGAATTGAGAAATATATTCAATGATGGCAATGACTGTGGTGAGTCGATACATTTTAATTTATTTATTAATTTTTAGTTTTTAGTTAGGTGCAAATTCTATATCAACTGGAATCTGGAATTTTTTCTATACCAGCTTGCCAATTTTGTTAGGAAAAATTCCAGATTAAACTAGCACCGAGTAAAGGTCTAACAACATACGTCAATAAACTCTATGGTTGGTGGTCTTCGAAGTAAAATCGGCAAGAAATTCCCAAGGCTTTTTTGGGAATTGATTGTAAACCGATTTTAAAACAACCAATACTAAATTTTAATCGAGTTGACCGCGTCCAAATCGGCAGTTTTTGAGATTTTATTTATTTATATAACTATTACACCATACATGATACTGGAATAAATTAGGTGACCTTAAATAAAAAAAAAACTAAACAAAAAAATCTACCACCCAACCTTTCAGCAAAAGCAGAAAGCAATGATGGCGGCATTAACAATTATGATTACAGTTATTTGGGGACAATTAGATATGCAAAAACTGAAAAACTGGTATAAAGTCTACAAGTCAAGTTCTATTCTTTACTAAAAACTTTAGCATCAGTTTTTCTCAAATATAATTTCAAAATGATTCAGTTTTTTTATTTAATTTTTTTTCCAGAATCATCAATCGTCCAGCCAGTAGTACAACAATTCGATGTACCTAAATTTGATATTCACGAAGACAGATCGATGACAATGGCGATCAATACTAAGAAGAATTATGAACTTCCCGACACGAGGACTGTACCTGAAGACAAAGAAAATGCTAATAAATTTCGTATTCCACCAGCCCTACCTCAACAAGTATGTATTAATATTTTTTTTACAGTCATACCATCATATAAGTGTATATACCTTATATTACTACCACCTTATCGCCTAGATCACATCGTTGCCTACCAACAGGCAGGATTGTGGTCAAGCACAAATTTATTGAATGTAAAAAAAATATATCTGATATACTAGCTTTTATCGGTGACTATCTACGCTTGGAACAAGTTTTTTCAAAAATTTTAAAATTAGTTCTTAAATTAATTATTGATCAAAGAACAAGTACAAACTACAAATAAATTTACACCAGTCACCTTAATTTCATGAAGGAATTAAGAACATCCTATTGAAGTATTTAATTTTGTACTTTTATATTGTATTGATTTTCGTTTTAATACACTTTATGCATTTCTCACCAAGCTAGAAGCATGATTTACAAGTATAAGTTTTTAAAAATGCAATGGTACAAAAGAGATGTCAAGTGATAAAACAACAAAAAGTTTTAAGCCCCTGTTTGTCACAGGTTACTAGGCAATGGTTTGTTATTAAACATTCCAGATCGAATTTGTACTGAGTATAGGTCGTTGCTCGAAGGGCCACTACCAACATAGACAATATTATATTTTTGTATCACAACTATTTAATATAAATCAATTTTATTTGAATAGGTAAACAAAACCGCATATTACGAAGAACCATCCTGTACACAAGTATTCAATTTTAATATAAAAGATGCATCAACACCAAATATGTCTCATTTTAAAAAACCAGTCTGTATAGACCAGTCAAGTAAATTTGCAGCAGTGCCAAAATTTAATATGGATGATAGCGTTGTAGAAAATGTTGAACAAGGTATTAAAAGAGAAGAAAGTGTGAGACAGACAGATCAACAGACTGTGGATAACCAAGGATTGTCTGTTATAATGGAGGCAACCCGGGAATATAATAGGTACTTTTACAAAAATTCAGTAAATGCATAAATAATTGGATGTAGTTAACCAAAGAGGATTCAATCCACATCAAAAAAAAATTACTTCATTGAAACAAAACAATTTAAAGCACCAATAATATCTAATAGTTGAAAAGATCCAAGAAATTGTTTTTGGTATCGTTTTTTAATGCAATCTTTTCAGTATTATTCTGGGTCCTTTTTTATTTCTGGGTCCTTTTCACTCAATTACATCCAATTATCCCACTGATGGTATTTGGTTTCTCACAACATAAAGGATGTTCGCCATTAATTCGAGAATATAACTGACGGCACGTAAAGCCATCAGCTCGTGCCAGTCTTTAAGCTATGCTGGAGGCCTTTGGGTAGCATAAAAGCTTTCAGCACTTGTTGACCACATTTTAGTTATGAGGTGACACATGCTCAGTAGTGGGCATTTAATAAGTTGATATAAGTAAACTACATCCAAAGAAATTGGTAAGGTATATGGTCTAATGCGGCTTTATACACTCTTTTTCAGCAAATCAGGCTCTAGTTCCTCGGGCCAATCAATAAGAACAAACTTTACAGGATACACGACAAATTACGATTCTATGTACAACAATCCTAACGATCCCACACAATCTTCAAAGAGAAGTTCCCTATCCACTCAAGCTAGGTTAGGTAACGGTCAATATAACAGAGCTTACCCACCAAAAAGAGAAACAGAAAACAAACCGCCGATACAGTCATCAACATCTTATCATTCTCATGATCATCAATACCAGAAGCCAATGCCACCCAATTACAATGGATTTACACCTCAACGATCAATGCATTACGCACAAAACTACAATTATCAACAGGGTTACCCAAATAGTCAGATGAATCAGCAGCAACAGGGTTATGGAAGCCCTAACCCAAATGCCTATAATAGTCCTCAGCACCCTGAAATGCAAAGTACTCATGCTATTAATCAGATACCCCCTGGTTTCCAAAGTCCAACGTACTCCAACCAAATGGGCTATCATAGTCCAGGACAGCTAGTTAGCCCACAACAAAGCTATCCGGGTCGTCAAGAATATCACTACTCTAGTCAAAATGAAAGGCATATTTATGCTAATCAATCGCAACAACCTATTTTCCAAAGTCCCCCCCATCAAACCCAATATCAAAGTCCGCAGTACTATCAGAGATCTCCCCAAATCGCAGCGCCGAATCAAACATACAACCAACAAAATTACCACGGTATTCAAAACCAGTACAGTAACACTACTTTATACCAAAATACACATAACGGTTCCAATTATAACAACATCCAAAGTTCTTACAGACAGACTAAACAAATAGAAAACAGTCAAGCTTATGCAATGTCAAATAATCAGCCCTTCCAAGTTTATCAGAGCCCACAAGCACCTCAAAATAATTATCGCAGTCCAATGCATAATGTGAATATGGCACAAGGTTATCAAGATCAGCAAATGAGACAGGAACCTGCTGCCAATACATCCATTAAAACTCAAGAAGAGGAAAAGACTGCGACCAGTCCGCAATCTAAAACTGAAAAAAGTCCTGCTTCAGCACTAAGAAACATCAGACATGACCAACCTAGCTCTAAAACTGGTCAGAATCCAACCGATGTTGGCTTCTCTAACCAATTCCTAAACTTCATTTCTAACAGAAATGAACCCAAGGACAATGCAAATACTCCTAAATTTACAAACAGTCCAAGCATATCACAAAAGATGCACAAGAATCTCTATGTTTCGAGTCCTGAACAGGCTCAGATTCCACCTTCATCTGGTCTATCAGACACGGATAGCAAAGATGGTATGACAGCTCAAACTGCCACACCGATACAATCTGCTAAAATTTCCCATGTTGACAAATCTAAAGATATTTCTAAACGTCAACTGGACTTCGAGCATAGAGTGGAAATTCAGTCAGAGGACAGCAGAGATTCAGTCACTAAAGACACTAGAATTTCATCGGTATACTCGAGACAATCTGACTGTCAATCCGATGGCTACGGAATGGATGTTGACAGTGAAAACTCCATGGAATGTGCTGCCTTTAAATCTACCCATTCCATTTCATTAGTCGAAACAAGTGACATACCTAGACCAGCAGATATCGAGTTCCCCTCCGTGATTGATCCGTTTAACAAAAAAATGTTGACTTCGCTCCTAGAATATGTGAAATTTCCTAATAAGACTCATGCTGATGGATATGTTGAGTTACGATCTGTTCCTAAATTACAAACGGCTACTGTCATGACGTTTGGCAACAATAAATTTTCTATAGAGAAGCAACTAGGAAAAGGAAATTATGGCGCTGTATTCTTGTGTATGGATATTCACAGTAATAGATCGGTTGCTATTAAATATCAAAAACCTAGTCGTCCTTGGGAGTTTTATATTTGCCAAGAAATAAAGGCCAGGATAAAAGACCCGTTTATGGTAAGTAATTGTTATTGTAATGTAATTGTTCGTCTGAATACAAAAGTTCTTTATTCATTCAACGATATTCATTCATCGAAATTGGTTATATCATAAAATGTCGTAAGAGCTTAAAAAAGTTATAAAGTGTTATAAGGTACTCCGCTCATTAACTAGGGCAAACAGTTGCTCTGAAAAGTGTATAAATAGAGTATAGCGTATTTGATACTTATAGAGTTTATTAACAAAAATCGTACTTTCTTACTGCGTGCATAAGTGCGCACATTCCTGCGTTCGAATTAAAAGACCAATTTTAAATTTGATTTTTACTCGAGGGCCCGCACATATGTAAATTAGCATTATTTATAATTTATAGAATCTACTTAACGTTTTAGAGCGACTATGTAACGTTTTTGTATATTTGCTTAATTCTTGCATTATAATGTTTTTTTATGTTGAATTATTTTATGTTTTGACATAGTGTTTGACCTTCTAAGAATAAAAAATCTAATTAAATAATGCTCAAAGGATCGCATGCGGCCCGCTGGCCGTGGGTTGCTCACCCCTGATTTAAGACATTGTCAACTATTGTGTATCGTGTTTTCGATGTAACTAAAATTGATCTAATGTAAAAAAACACATTTTAGCTTCCAGGATACATGGACATAACAACAGCGTATATCGCGGATAATGCAAGTTTATTTGTATCGGAATACTCGAGATATGGATCTTTGTTGGACGTCGCAAATAAAGTTAGAATAGCTACCTCCAAGTGTATTAATGAATTTATAGTAATATTGTTGACATCGGAAATGCTCTCGATAGTTCATTACCTCCACAAAGCGCAGATAATACATGCTGATATTAAACCGGACAACTTTTTGTTGATGAAGGTGTAAGTATGATTTTTATGAGATTTGTGTATGTCATTGTGTTGGTTTTTTTTGGGTTAAACATTGTAATCTGGACTAAAATCACTTACTTTTACAATGTTGCAATTTTGCATAATTTTTCAGTTGTGATGACAATGTATTTTTGATTGACGATGATAGTGCATTTTTGATTGACGATGATAATGCATTTTTGATTGATGACCTGATTTTACTGCAATTTTATTATAATAATCTTTGCCTTTTGTTATATTTTTATCATTATATACCTAAGAATGTATATTTTTGTATAACTGTATCGCTTTATGATTGACTGGTTTTTGGGCCCGCGGCTGCGTCCTCGTGGTAGGTACGGTGATAAAAAGTATAGTAGTATATGTATTTCTTATTCCAAACTCGTATCTATGAGCAAAATTTCTTCCAAATCCATCCATTAGTAACATAATTATTACAATAGTTTTAAAGAAAGTTTCAACTAAACAGTTTTTTATTACTTATGTCAGGCAATTCTCATTTTCACTACACTTTTAGAAGACGAGATTTTACTTTAAGGAAATCGTATAAGATTTCTCTATGTTAGCTGTATTGGGGCGGGTTAGAAAAAAAATCTCCAATCTCGTGCTGGCCTACCAGGGTGACGCAAAAGGCGTACAGAAAACGGCTTTGTGGAAAGATTATTATCTTATTTATTTATTTTTCAGACCAACTCAGGAATGGAGGACACCATCTCTTCAGCTAATTGACCTAGGATGTGCAATAGATATGTCACTTTTCCCCGCAGGAACAACTTTCAAAGAGGTGAGTAACATGACATGTATTTTCTGATAAATAAATGTATAACAGACTTGTTTTGGTTCCATTTGTTAATTTTCGCCTTGTTTATGAAATCGTTAGGTTATGCGAAAAAGAAGTAAATATCTTAGTTTTTAATACGAGGGCCAAACTGAAAGTTTTTAGAACTGGCCACTTATAAACATTATATTAAAAAAAATAGTTTAAATTTTGA